>JAUUEB010155451.1:0-34279 GCA_032362205.1 Clione limacina
CTCTCTCTCTCTCTCTCTCTCTCTCTCTCTCTCTCTCTCTCTCTCTCTCTCTCTCTCTCTCTTTCTTTCTCTCTTTTTCTTTCTCTCTCTTTCTCACTTTCTCTTTTTCTATCTCTCAATCTTCGTCTGTTCCATATTTTCTTTTAACATTATCAATCGCTCTCAATCTTCTTTTAACTCTATAGCAGTCAACCCCCAAATGGAACATAACAGATCACAAAGCGTTTCAATTTCACCTCTTTCACACCTTTGCTCCACAGATAGAGCTATCATCAACATCCTTATCAAAGTTTATCCCCAGCTTATCTCTGCGCCGTGTTTCCAAGGGTCTTCTCCTCTTGCAGTTTCTTATTTTTATGGCAAAAGGTCTGATTTTCAATTTTGTGTTGGCAGCGACCTGTTCGACCTTATCTTTTCAGCTTCTAAAAGAGTCAATTGAAATTGTATGTGCGTTATGTGCTTAAGGTGTACCAGTTTGCTATCGTTATCGACAAAACTGCTTGATCCTCCCCTAACCAAAGATCACGACTTGGTGATAAAAACGTCACAAATTGGTTTTTTAAAGGAAAAATTGAAATAATCATGGACAACGTTATGCTAAATTCACCTTGCTGCACGGTCTGGCTGACATTTATACACCTCTTCGGTATAACTAAGTATAATGACGAGTTGTATACACTTATCATTTTATCATTTAAATATCTTCTACTCTCATCCGTGTCGAATATGCAGTGCATTCGTACTTTTTGTCAAATACAAGTATAGATTATTAATTCTATAAGCCGCTGGCTTATGAATCAGTGCTGTTTACAATCGTCTCGTCAACACCTATCATATACTCTTCATGTTCAATCATGATTACAGAACTAAAAGCTTGGTATTTCATTGTCTGAGATAAACAGCACGTAGACCAAATTGACATAGGAAAGAATAGAGTTATTTACAAGGTAATAAGAAATTTGCTGATTTCCAAATGTCAGATGTGACAAAATCATGTATAAAGAGACAAAAAAATCAAGCTGACAGTGATAGCATATATACCAAGACAAACACATCCAACTGACATAGATAGTACAACGACATCCAGGCGTCTGTAGTAGGACAATTTTGACAAGTACATAGTTTCAACAAGTAGTATGTAAGCTCCGCGTTGGTCGTCTTTCACAGGCTCGAACACTTCTCACTGTTCTGTCGACCTATCCTTATCCACGATCTAATCACTGACTACTAGATAACACCGTTGGATGATTTCAACTTGACCTAAAATTCAATTAGCGCCGTGACACGGATATGTACTTACCGTCCCTGCCTTGAACTTTAGAGTTGTGTCAGTCACTCAAAATTTTGTAAAGAAAAAATGTCAAATTTGATTGTTAGCTTTGGTCTGACGTTTTCTTTAACAATGAACCATGGAATGTTATCAACAAATTATGAGTATTTTAATTTTACCCCACATACAAGAAGGGATGTTTCAAAAAGGGAAATTACTGCATGTGAAAACTCAACAATAACCCTCGACAAAATAATTTGTAAAATTTACTAATCTGTGTTAATAACTTTCCTCGTGACATAACAAGACCTACATAGAACACATAGATTTACATACATATTATTTGTTTTGAACATTCAAATGAAGCGTGAAAATACAAACATCAAATATTATGATGGTATTTACATTTCAGATCAGAACGACCACAAAATAAAAACTAACAGCAAACAACATTATTTAGGGCAAAGTTCATGGCAGCTTGATGGACAGCCCTTGTATTTTTTTGATAGTTTAAAGATCTTCTTTATTGCTTGTGCGATGTTGTGAAGCTTCATTGTGACTTTTCTGTAGCAGCTCCTGATTGTATCCCAGTGACAGGATCGAGTGTGGTCTTCTTTATGTGATGACTGCTTCATGCTACATCAATCTAGTTGCGGAGTGGTCTGTCCTCAAACCTGCCACTACAAAAGATCGTATGCATTGCTTTTAACGGATACACAAGAGATAACGAAGGTCACATGATTTTGTTTTAATAAAGTACAAACCACTTAGGAACAGTGATGTCTTGTCTATAGTTTGTTTTCTTTATAAGGAAATGAAATAGTCCTTGTCGGTTTTTTGTTCACAAGAGGATCATGACATGTTTGCCCAAGACACACCGCTGTTTAAAAATACCTATCCAGCAATGACGTTTATGAATCAATGTCTAGCGGTGGATCAAAAGAATAAATCAGTTTACACAAAGTAAAGCCTCTATATCATGCATAATCAATATTGAATTTGAATGGCAGTATTTTGTTCGATGTAAACACAACTTATGTAAAAGATATACCATATCTGACGGGCACACAGTTGACTGATATTGCATAGCTTGTGTTAGTTTGTTCTTGATGACCTAGCATATTATATTATTGTCATTCACTCTTTATTAATGGCACATGGATCGTTTTGGTAACTGTTTTGTCTTTGTATCTTTGGCGTAATAGTTTTTTGTTTATCTGTGCAGATAATCGTCTCGCAGATTTATATTAAAATATTGTATTGGTGTTTATTGAGGCTAATGCTTACTCTTTTCGGGGGACCGTGATTATATGTAGTTTTTTGGGGGGGCTGACATTCGGTCTGCTAATCGGCTGACTCAAAGACTATCACTGTCCATAATCATGATGGAGTAGGGGTCATTTCTATTGCCCAGAGTCAGTGGCGGGTGTCAAGCCGGGGGCGTAGCCAGAGTTTGGGTCGGGAGTATGAGTCGGTCACAGTTAGTAAAAGTCCTAATCGATTCCGCGTCCGAGTTTGTGTCTAGTATAAAATATTACAGTAACTAGTATGTGTATCACCAGAAAATCAATGCTTTAATTGATGTATACGTTTGTTATGCTTTCATGTGACGTGTCATGCAAAATATGTAGATTTACAGAAAGACGCTTTACAGCTCTTTTGACAAGCATTCGAATATAGTGTTCAGTAAATTCTGTAACAATCAATCATTCAATTCATTATGAAAGAGGGGAAGAACGGTATTTATAATGGACATACAAAAATAAAAATAAAGACTTATATTATATGTAACAAAACAACGTAACCGGAGAATAACTTGAGAGTGCAGACCATCTGTTTGACTTAATGATGAATGTCAAAATCTTGGCATCTACAATGAGAGAGAATAGAGTAATTAATATGATATGTCTATGACAATGAGCGTAGTGCTCATTGTCATAGACATATCATATTAATGTGTTACATGTTTAGAAATAATGCGAGGGGCAGCATCATATGGCATGTATTATTATATCAAAAATAGAACTGTTTACGCCATACTCACAATGACCTACTGAGGTTTTACTTGATTATTGCCTATATATAGACGTCCATCATGTTTGATGATAAATGAGTTTAAGAGTCGTGATTTTTGCTTTAAATTATGCAAGGAGCTAGTTTTTTTTGCGCTTTTCAGTTAGCTATACAACTCATGCGAGGCAACTTTAAAGAATGTGTGTTCCAACGATGTTATCATATATGTTGACAACTGATGCATGCTTACAATCAAGGTATCTTTCTTTGCAAAAAGTTTAATGAAGTGCTTTCAAATGATGTTTGACACACAACGCTTTTAAAATAAGGACCATGTCAAAACGGTAACGTAAGTTTGACGTTATTTATAATCACTACTGTATCTAAAGGTGTCTTCCGGAGTGCCATTAAACAATTTTAGTTTAATTACATATCATTTACTTATATTTAATGTCATTGCTAACAACAGGTAATATTATTTATACAGATTACTAGATGATGTAAAAAATAGTGTAGATGTAGGTGAGATAGACACTGTGTTAAGCCAAAGCACCATACAATTAAATTTAAAAAAAACATCAAAAAATTGTTCAAATTTCTCCCGTGTTTAAAGGACTAATTAAAAACGTTTAGTTCCTGCGCCACCGGCATGCCAATAGGACACATGCCTAATTTGGAATGTCAGAGTCTTAAATCAGGTCTCTACAGTTAAAATTGTAAAGTCAACTGTTAATATACTAACAAAAAATAGCACATACCATGTCTTATTTAGAAGATGGCATATTTTGGCTTTTGTTGGACCCTGGTTCTAGTGATAACTCTCAATTCGAGATAGACACCAACGTGCTGTCTTGCTTATTTGTTTTAGAAATAGTTTAAATGACCTCTATAACTCAGTTGGGGGTCAAACAGCAGTAAAGACAATGGCAGAATAAATAGAGGTTACATGCAATCACAGTACTTCAACATAAGACTATGCACATGTTTGAAGTGGACACTAGGGGGTCCGTTGGATAAGCAAAGAATTTTGAAAAGGAATGGTGATAAAGAAATGCAGGCATTGTTTCACTCAATGCTAACGCTCATATCAACTAAAGTCAGAAAGATGATTCTTGTACAGGATTGTCTCTTTGTGCTAAAACTTAACAACGTATACGGTCTGGGTACCGTTGGTTTTAAGAATATATATATATCTTTTGATTCAAGAGTGCGGAGAACGCAGAATATATATATCATTGTTAACACCGAAAATATATTTCTCTTTTAAGTTACTTCTTGGGTGTTTTTGTCTTTTCCTGTCAATGAACGTTGTATTGCGTGAGACACTTTTTATCAAACACCAAAAGCACTAGGCGTAATCTACCCATGAGGGTAAAACCTTGTATGTGCACAAAATAAATATAACATCAAATGCTTCACCAAAAGACTTTTTCACACCGATTCACCTTTTGAGAGTCATAGACACTTTATTTCACACCCCATAGCGATCACAGGTAATAGCGTTGAAAGTTTGGGAGGCTGCATGCTTTGCAATGTTGTTTACACGGTATTTCCATGGTAATCGTTCGTTTTACAGTTCATTTACCATATGGTTATTAACAAATAATCTACTCAAATACCCGTGTACAGACATAATAAATAGAGTAGATGACACATAATCCTACATATTACGAGATTAAGAGGGAAAAGTGTTCTATAATCATAGCATAACTATGACATGTAAACACTATTTTGGTAAGCTATGTTCCATCTGTCTGGAAGCTTTCCATGCCTGAAATTTGTACTATGCTATAACAATAAATACATACAGAGTAACTACACCAGTATCAGACTGTTATACTTGTTCCAAACCATCAGTCTGGAATGTAGACTGCACAGTTTCAAGTACGTATGTATTTTGGCAATCTTAATCAGTCTGAAAAGGATCTCTTTTTCGCTTTCAAAAGCATCTTGAAATGTGTTCACCCCTTTTGAACAAGTACTCAACGGGATCATTCGTTGGTTTTATCACTCAACAACATTTTTGTAGTTGTGTTACGCTCATATCTCTGGATCTTAACAAGAATAATGCTAGTAAAGGAATCTTAGGTGTGAATGGAATGCTTTGCCCTCTTCAAACCTTACGATTGCACTTATGATAAGCCGTACTCTTTGAGAGGTGACAGCCAAATCCTGGTTTACATTTGACCGGATCTCAAGACAACGAATTCAGTTTATTTGATTCATTATTTTCAACGGTTGTTGAATGTCAGTTTATGCCTCAAGTTCGTGAAGGAAAATGGTTTAAGTGTTTGTTAAGACATGGTGGCTTGAAATAAAATGGATATTACATGAAATAAGCAGTACTATGAAGATCTATTGATATTGTTTCATGCGCACGTGCTTTAATAAATTAAGGGATTATTTCATAGAGGTCAACAATGCCTTCAGTAGAAAGATGTCCTTATGATACTAAGCGCTCATTTCATAGAGAAGAAAAGACTTATATATTTGTGTAAGGTCTTAGGCCACCAAAACAGAGGATAGTTATATTATCACAAATATTGAGGAAAACTCATGAGAGAGCATTACATTTTGAAGTTTAACAAATTAACTAAAATCACAGAAGCAAGTTAGCGATGAATATGTAGAACAGGTATAAAAGTCACAATTTAACAATGTTGACTACCAATATGAAATGTACAGCAACAGACAACCGTAACAGACAACAGTACCCAAATTATTACAAAACTGCCGTACTTTGGTATCATAACGACACTAATCTATCTCGCGGAGATTTCAACATTCACAAAGTAGTTATCATTCAAAGTGGAATGTTAATAATTCAAAAATGTCTTTGATGTTTACAAAATATTTGATTACTATCTTGGAAACTAAAATAGGGTTAATATCTCTCGACAGATGGCCATGCACTACTGGAATTCAGTTAGCTTTTTATTCTAAGAAGACTTGATACACAGGCTTCAATCAGTTGCGATATAATAGAGAAACATGACATGAAGTCAGTTATGACAGTCAGTTATGACATTTTTAGTTATTCAAAGTTTTTAAGTTGGATTAATCTACTATTCCTCACACAGGTGTTGAATTTGGTTAACGACAGATGAGATGCTACCATATTATCTACAAAAGAAAAAAAACTTCGATGAAAAGGGAGAGGTAGGTTTTAACATTCATATTTCTACTATATGAGCTGTGTTTGCAAAAATATATTGCATGTCATGAATGATTACATTCTCAACATGTGCATTGCTAATAAGATTATGGTATAGAAAACTCTAACGCCTAGGTAGTTAAATGGATACATGTGATTGAAACAGATATCAAAGTCAAAGACCTTGCCGCTTTACATATCATGAGCCCAATTAAGCTATGATTAATGTTACGTATCTGGTAATACCAAGGTGAAAGGTCTTAACATTGGATTAACTTTAGCACGTACCTGCTGTTCAACTTTTAACCTATTGACGCTATAATGTGTTCTTATTTTAATCAAGACACACTCCCTCTCATAAAAGAAATAGGTAGACAAAAACATAGGCGTTCCTCAGACCCACCGACAATTTGAAGACTTGTTAAATGAACCCTGTGATAATCAATTTTATATAGACAAGGCTTTTACCACACGGACAGATCTGCACATTAATTATTCAAAGTAAGAAATACCCTGACTTGACAAACAGACCAAAGTATTTATGTGTTGCAAACACTAACACATGCATTTAACATATTTGTGGTTGGTTTTGGTGAACCATGAACGAAATGTTACACTCTACAAACTTGTTAAGTGTAAAATTGCTCAGCGTTATTTGTTTTCAATAAACTATAGAATATATTCAGTATTGAAGCACATATTGCTACAACTATTAGAAACGTAGCCGGATTCAGATGCTTAAAAAGAATATTTAAAGATTTAAAATTTTCAAATGTTTTGACAGGAGTGCATAGAAGCCAAGACGGAAATAGGAATTAAAATATGACCTTCCGCGTTATTCTATTGACCGTCAAGTAAAAAGTGACAAATAAATTGAAGAAATCACGGAAATAATATATATATAAATAATAAGTGCCAACTTTGCCCAGTTTACGAAAAAAAATGTGACACGCGATGCTGTTAATAAAATAAAATAATAAAGTCATCTATAGACCTGATATGGAACGAAACGTTTATCAAAACCGATAACATCACATGTAAAACAACATTTGCGTTTCTACCGGAAGAAGAGCCTGGGGGTTGAGCAGTGTAGGTGACCTTTTGAGTTCACGTGTAACTAGCTATCATTGTTAGTTTTCTTTCAAAGCTGAAAACATATGTGGTAGGTAAAACTGTTTGGGTTTTTCAATCTAACATAAAACAATGGAGACACTGAACGAGGAAGTCACCGTTCTATTTGTTGACTTTGTGGCGTGTTTCTTCGTACGCGCTAGATCAAATAGCGGTTTGTATTTACTTGACTGTTTTTTTTCTGTTAATGTTTCTTTTTAGTCTTCCTTTCCTGTTTATCTGTTTTGATGGATGATAGCACTTACAAAGTTGATTACAAGTACTTCAGAAAAAGTAAAGAAATAAAATATCTGAACAGACTTTTGTTGCTATGTAAGACTAGTCAACTTAACTTTTAGTGTTATTTTGTTCTCTAACACACATGTACTTGGGTGTTCGAAATTCATTTAAAAAGACACAGAAGTGCGTTGTGCTCTATTTAGGAAAATCTGCATCATAGGATACATTTTATATTAGGAAAAAAATTAAAACGAACACTGTAATGCAGTTCTGAATAATTCTAAAAACTGGATTACTGAAATTCTCATGCTGATTAGGCCAGCTTGGTTTTATTTTCAATACATATCATGTTCCCTTCTTACGAAAATATTGTGAATGAAGCAAAGTCAGAAGTGTTTCAGGTTGATCAATTTAGCGTAACATTAGAGTACTGTTAACGATATAACGCGGTCCGACTGCGTGTTACACACAATTTAGATTCTAAATATTCCTCTTCCGAAATATTCGCTGAAGTCTTAGTGCTTATAACTATTACACCCAATGTCTTGCACTGTCATTGTGGTATCTTTTGATTGAGTCTTCTGTCTCCGTGTTGTTCGTATAACAAAATCACCGAATGGTTTGTAATTGTTCGTCTCGTGGTCCCTTGTTATTGATGCACTCGTGGGTTGAATGTTGATCAAATTACTCTCGGCAATTCGTTCGTCATTCAATCTAGTTCGTGCATCAATAACAAGAGAAATAGTTCACACCATTCATTGCTTAAATGTTATTACGATTCATTTTGTTTTTACTTCCACAATACGTGGTGGTGTCCGCGCAGGCTAAATAACATAGGATGTATGGGAGATCACCAACCAATACATCATGTGACCGTAGTCACTTTGTCCCTCTCAAATTCTTTCAAATTAGGCGAAGTTTATTCTAATCGTTTGGTTAATGAACGTGCCTCATTTCAAAGTGTTTTCAAACAAAGAAATAACGACCACCCATGCTTCACGCCAGTTAAAATAAATTCCTTTTCAATTAGTTTTGTTGAAGAATTCAGTAATTAGTAAGGAACTTGGGACCCACATAAGGATATCTTTCTTTACATATTATATTGATGAACAAACTTTGGATTTGTGGAATAAATCATGAAGGGAAAACAGAAATTGAAATTGAAAATATAATGTTGGCTGGTTTACGTGTGTTCTAATAAACGTTACGCTATGAAAGAAAACTTATCGTTTTACAGCTGTAGTCATTGAGTATATAGCCGTACTTTGCTTTATGTATTACAGCTGTAGTCATTGAGTATATAGCCGTACTTTGCTTTATGTATTCGCCAGCATTAAACTTTTTTCACAAGATTTTAACCTGAGTTTGTTATGATGTGATATGACTGAAGGGTTGATGTGAGTGTGTAATCTTTACGACTCCCACCTGATTATCGACATGGGTAGTGGTGCAAAACCGTAGGTTACCTTTAAAGAAAACATCACTGAAACCGAAGTCGATCAACACATCCAACTTTATAAGTTATATAGCCTGTTGATCGATAAAACATGAAGTATTGAATTGTGCCTTCATCTAATATGTTGACATTTGAAGAAAACCTGTTCCGGGGATTTGTTTTGGATTTTTTAATTAATACCATATATATGCCTTTTCAGCACTTATTGATAAAAAGGCATTAAACTAAAAGGATTAGTTCAATATGTGAATCTGAGGTGTATGTTTGATACCAATATGTTTTTGTAGTTCCAACAAATATTGATAAAGACAATTGTTTCAAGATCTAAATTTCACAGAAAATTAGATCTATAGTATCTATCTTTGAATCTTTTTTAGTGCAACTAAGTTCAAAGCCTCGATGATAATAATACAGCTGTAACGCAGACCGTTACTATTGTATGTAACCTAAAATCTAGACCTTATACTCTGCTCATTCTTAAACATACCTTTCAAATTACTGATAATCATTTGACATTGCGTTAGTCTAGTGATATTCGTAACAAAGACGGTTTTGACCAAAGTATCTTCTGATAACAACACACAATTAGGACCTAAAGATCTTTGAATTTAGAGACAGCGATTCACCCTAGTTGACCCCTTATCATAAACTACTTTAAGAATTTCATGAAAACATTTCTAACCAACGCATTAACTTCCTTTATACAAACCAAAGCTACGTGACAAATTATCTATCAGAATCTAATTCACATAGTTGGTCTTTAGGGCGCCGCCACATTCCAAAAACACTCTACAGTCTACGAACGGTCCTCTATTACTAAAATCATTCCTCTTTTTACATGAGTTGTATAATTCAAAAAAGTCACCTTTAACAATACGTTAAAAGAAATGCAATAAGATTACTGTCTTTCGTTGAATTTAAATCATGCACCGTGAAAAAGCCGGAAACACTTGAATAAGCACCAAAACGAACAACCGTACGTTACACTCCGGTTCTTACCCTTCGTATAGAAGAGAAAACTAGGAAAGGAAGGAAAGAAGGCTTTCACGCTTTTGCATCCTTTTCTTGTTAAGCCAAGCGTCGTAGAACATGAGACGGACATTTTCTACTCGAGTTTGATTTGTGTTTATGTTCTTCGTATTATTAACCCATCCATTCCTTACGGACTTCTGAGTTTATTTAACAGGAAGCCATTGCTTGTTGCCTATAGTTACACTTACCTATAAATAATAGACGAGGCATTTTTGAATGACTTTTGTGGTTTGGCTGTACGCTTTTTAACGGTATGAATGAATTTGAATTCACACGCGAAAATATCTAGGTTACTGTTTACATGATTGCCTCTTTTCATGATGTGTGTATTAGTTTGGCGGAAAGATATAAAGATAAATAGAAAAAGTAAATGGCTTACGGCGTCTTGAATAAAACAGCGTTGTTTTTTGTTGTTAGATTCATACTTCATCGACTAAAACCGTTATACCAAGGGAAGCGAAAGTCGCCGTCTTATAATGCATTATCATCAAATCAGAATTTTTAGAAGAGCCGAGGACAATAAATCAAATGTAACGTATATTCTTAATTCTGAAATTATCAAACATAAGTAAAAGACATTGATTGAGTATATGGCGATTATTGCAAAAGAACACTTGAATTGCGTTTTATGTCTGTGGTTATGCTTATTTTTCACTTGATGAAATACATCAGAGTAATGTTTATGCTTTCGCGTCTTTCTCTTTTAATTCTATCATAATGTTTTTTTCTATGCTAAGATATATCCGAAATATCGATATAGCATCGAATTACATTAATGTAGGTTTGATAATATACTAAACTGTATCATAATTGAAATCGTGCTGAAGAATATAAACCGTTTCCCGAAAAAATAAATACAATTCTGCTTTTATTTAGTCTATACCTTTATAATGTAGTGTATTCCGTATTTCATTAAAAGGACCTTTTTATTTGCATCATTTTCTTTATATTTAAAAATCGATGACATTTCTGTGAGATCTGGGTCATTTTCTCATAGACAACCTCCATGTTTTCTATGTGGACTCTGTATTGTCAAACAAATTTGGCGTACAAACGGAGGCCCTATTACATTTCCGTACGTACATACATGGAAATCTTCAGGTCATGAAATTGTCTTAGAAGTCTAATGTTCGAAGGTTTGGCAAGCCAACAACAAGCTTGTCCTGGGCGATATGACAGACAGCATTCCTATAGTGCACAAGTCTGTCTTACTTTGTCATGACATTGTCGCGATGCTTGCTGGAATTTCAACTTTTATGTCTAACACTAAGTACACTAAGTACGATAGAAAGTCGATATACAGGGGCGTTTGAACATTTATCCCGTTTTTTTTTAGGTAGTTAGAAATTGTTTTAAGCTTTTTGTCGTACGATACTCATTTCAAATGGCGTCATACTAAACTTAATGCATTTAGAAAATGTACTTACGTACACTGTGGTCAAGGATAACAACCCCAAGCGATAAACACAACAACAATGATTACTCACGAATCTCAATCTCTTAAAATGTGATCATTTAACAACGCCCAGAATAAGATATCAATTTCCTCGACAATCCAAGAAAAATTTTTAATAGCATAATTTAATGGTTGTGTTGAAAACGAGATATGATTAAAATAATTTTTAGAAAGCGATATCGGATGTTGATAGTCAAATCATGTAAAAAAAATTGAACATAATTGACTGAAATTGACTGTTTGTGATAAAATCATTCTATATTTATACTTTGGTACATACAGTTCAAAGAAAAATACAAATCTTAGTTGTCAGTGAGATTTTTAGCCATTATCGTTTTGTTTCTCAGAATCTCAGGTGCTTTCTTTCTAGTACCAGATTCAAAAGTTTGATTTAAAAAAAGGAAGATCAGCATCTATTTTTAGAAACCTTGGGATTTTATCTTATATCTGAGCTACGTCTATACTACTTCCAGTTTTTTAAATCCAATGAGAAATGTTAAATTCGGTAAATAGGTAAGTAACTTTTATATAACATATATGAAGTAATTCGAATCTTTTACGATATTTTAAGTGTTACTTGAATATTTAAATTGTTTGGTTCAAAAGCTTCTTATAATCAATTTCTTCAATATCAACCAACAAAAACACACCTACGTATATTTACACTGGTTTGATTTCTACAATTAGTATTCTCGTTTGCCTCTTTTAAACAGCTGGAATTATAGAAATAATAGTAATGATGATAATAATGGAGATCATTTATATAGCGCTTAATCCCCGCAACATGGGCTCTAAGCGCACGCTAACTCGTGTTTGGCGTCCTCCATTCATGCAACGTTTACGCCAATTGAACTATTAGGAATAAAACCTAAATACTTTGTCAAGACTATTCATGGCTTATGACTTATGAGGAATAGATGTTGTATCGCAAAGAACGCCAAGGAGATGTTTTCACTCTGCTTGTGTATACGACTAAGATTTATGTATTTAAGACCATTTCTTTAATTAATTTTTTTCAAATAAGTATTCAAATATAAAACTTTTAAATATGATATTATTGAATGTGTTGAGATTGATAACCAAACTGTTTTGTATTAATTCATATTTGTTGCTCAAATAATCTAAACATATTTAAATAGCTTGTCAAAATCTTTACTGTAACATTCTGCGCGATGGTTTATATTAACCCGGTATGGGAGGTGTTCAAATCGAATTTCTCTCAGTCGAATTACAACAGTTACTATAACACTAAAAATGACGCCACTTCACAATTACAATGAGTTTAAGTATTTACTTATTTATGTCATTGCGTCATTTTGGACAATTTCCGTTTCTTTTCGAATCGTAAGAGAATCCGGAAGCTCCTCGACAGGACATTGCCAGTTAATCTTAATTACATCTGAAAGTAAATTTGGCAAATAATAGTTATTCCCTTTGTGTTATTTCTCATGTTTGCAGACATTAATAGCCATCGATATCCAAATACAATATACCATGAGGAGGGTAAAAGCTGATCTTTATGTACATGGCTGGTAAAGTTTTCGACGCGAATCTACCCGCAACTACTTGATATATATTGTTATGTGTTACAGTGCTAAGGAAATGAACCTTGTCTGCTGTTTCTGCCAATGTCACTGTTTCGTGCAAAATGCATACATGTATACAATGTACAAGGAAATAGCACAGCGCACTTTGTACACAAATCCGTGCATTGTTCCCTGGCTAACGGCGCGCCCACCCATTCAAACTCACTTTCACACCCTAACCACAATAATCTCTCCAATCAAAGACTTTGCGTTACCGGAACTGCAGATAAATTGCAAGGTTTTTGTGACAGGAACTACGGTGCAGTAGACATTGTCACGGTAGTCCGTGCAGGTCAGGCTCATTGAGATGGTATCATAGACCTCACACGACCTCAAGTCGCCTTTGAGAGAAGAGTTGACCACAGTCAATGACCACAAGCTTTGTCCACACACCAACTACCATCGCTTCTCATTTGATAATGCCGACTCAGCCACTAACTCAATATTTACCGTAGCACCGTCTATTACTTTGATTTTTGTTTGGACGTCTACAACTAAAATACAACCTTTGACCTCGAGTTTGTCTGTTGGGAGTTTGGCGTCTTCAGTGTCTAGCTGTATAAGAATGAAAATTACAAATTTAATTGTCTATTGGTTTATACATTTAAGATACACTTTAAGAAGGGAATAGCAGAAAAAAGTAGATGTCTTGGGTTATTTATTCTTTTTTCAATAGATTGGCTATTTTTTTATTTGATAAATAATCTAAACTATTCAATATTGAACCTTTAATCATAGTAAATCGTAATATTATTGAAACTTTCAATTTAACATAGTGTTTAAACCAAAAGGGACTCAATGTCGTATTTGGATCTTTAAGTGTTTTTTGTTTCTAAAAATGAAACGGACAATAGAAAGTCATCTGTGCTAAATTGTTGAAACGAATTCAAAACCGTTTATTTTGCCACCGAAGAACTTCCTGTTACGACTTTGATTTGTGATAGCCAGCCATAAATTCCAATCTCTACCCACGATTTCCTGCCAATTTATTGTATGAAATATAATATGTACCATCATTGTAATAAGTTAATGCGTTGTTAAGATATCAGCTTAATCTTCTTCAGATATAACCTTTTTGTTATTTATATATTTTATCGTAACTCGATCCACTCAGCCTCCCAACAAACACTTATTGTGTAGCCTCAAGGGTGAGGCTAATTAAATGTTTATAGACAATGTTTGAATTGTGTGTAATTATAAAAATCACATCTCTGTACCTTCCCGGCAAGGTTGAAATCTTTGAAACTGAAGTGTCTTTGCACTTCTTGATCTTGTTTCGGTGAGGAGAGTTTATGTCATCCATTTTATTTGCACGAACTCTCCATGTTGCAGGCTAAGGGTCTGCGTCGACTTGAGCGTGCCTGGTCAGTTCTTGGTTTGACGCCATCCTGCCTTTGTAATATATTCCAGGCCAGGTATTTAGATATCATATTATCAAACTTCCAAGGATTTCAAGGCTGAACTATCATCGTCAAGTTGGCACTTAAAAAGAATTGTACATATACCGAGAGGGTATAAACTCTGATGATGGTCTTATCATTGTTGGCTGATAGTTTGTTAGCGCTTAATGCTTTTTGAAACACAAGAAGGTCATACAAAAGACATGTCATACATTTTGGTTTAAGAAGGGTATCAAAAAGCAGGTTTTTATATTAGACATCAATGAATCTCTCGGAGACAGTAAACCTTTAAAAATTGTGAAAATGGACGCAATATGAGTTAACACAATCTAGAAGAGGCGTTAAGTCAGGAGATATTTTGATAACCCCTCTGTTTTTATTTTTGTTTTCATCAAATGATTGAAGGTATATTGTTGTAAAATTGTTAAAGGGTTTTAAGATTGTTATTTGAAATTTTTCTTCGGCTCCACTGTTCTGTCGGATATAAATCATTTTGCATTCAACGTTGTCAATTGGTGTCATCTTGTCTGTGGCTTTTAAGAAGTTATATTGCTAATGAAATTCAAAATCTCAAATTCTGTATTTGAATTGAACATTGCATGAAGCTTTGAAAAGAAGATCATTTCGGGAACACAGTAGTATTTAAAGTTCGTAAAACTTGTAGTTTGTCCAATGGCTTTTCTCGGTACACTGTAATGAACACACATTAGAAACTGTTTCAATACTGACACTGTTAACATTTAATCAGTTCTGCACTTTACAAACAAGTCTCAGTTACATCTGGTTTTGATACAATTCCGCACGCCTCTCTCCGTGGGATGACGGTGATGTGTCTATATAACTTAACGTTTACTGTTAAAATAGTCAATGATCATGCCTGATTAATAGCTTTATAAGGTCAAATAATTGGCTGCATTCCCTGTTTTTTTTATCATTGTTAACTTAGCATGTCTTTTCTATATTCGATTATTTCAATGCAAGCATTAAGGTAAAATACACAAATTGATTATAATGAAACTGTCTAGTAAAAACAAGGTATGTTGTTAACGGTCAGCTAGTTCAAACGACATAATGGCGAAGTCGCGTTTATTACAACATATTTCCAATATGAGTCTTCGCTTAATTTAAGGAACAGAACGTGACATGGTATTTAAGCATCCGAAGCATTATTTGAACCTATGACCTTGACCTTTGTACTTGACATTTTTTTCTAAAGGCTATAAATATCAGCCTCAATGACACGTGATTTGAAAGGAGAACTATTACTCTCGCGCGACTTCAATGACCGTACCTGAACGAGCCCATTATAGAAAGAAACAATGTTTCACCTGAGGCATTACCTGCACATCAGTAGACCGGCAATAGAACAAAACGGCAGATTGATCCATCATGGGGAATCATTTTTACTTTGGCTGATATTTGCTTTGTTTTATCAAGAATTATACTTGGCCGTGTTTCGCCCGTACATTCGGTAGATAGCAATGTGGAAAACACGTGAAAACTTTTTTCGAATTAAAGTCCAGACTATCTCTACACTGTATCACGTCGATAGACGGTATATCCCCAGGAAAAGACTAGTTAGCGTTGATCATATTCATATATGATGTAGACTAAGTTATGGATTTCATTAGCAGGAAATACGTTCAAGCAAGACATCTGACGGCGCATGTGCTCTAGGCCACAACTACATTTGTTTTATTCTTGTAACCTGCTTGGTGTTCGTTAAACATATATTCTCTTATCAGGTCACCTGTAAAACACTATATAATATTGTTAACATAACGGTGCTCATGATTTTGTTTACTTTAAGTGCCTTTAACTGAAATGTTTATACCTTCGAAATATTTAAATCTGTTTAAATCGTCTAATTGCATTGCTATATATGCGTCATATGTATAACAAATGTTTTCTAAATGATTGACTGATACTTTAATAAATAGAATGTCCCAATGTCACGAAGAAGTACACGTAAGAAGTATACTGCCTGAACCTTTGAGGAATAATAAATAGTTGATCCAAGGCCTGAACAAGTATTTCATGACATGTAACACCATCGCCAACCAAACTCGACATTTGACGCATTTGAATGAGACCCAAGAAATCGAGTGTTTGAATTTGAAGTAACAGACAAACAAAACAAAACAAAATAAATATAGAGAACGTGATGACATAAACACAATGTGCATTAAACCGAGGACTAACCATAGTGTCATCTTATGTTACCAGATCTTACAAACAACATTCTAGTTTCTCATCAAGATATTGTTTTACCCATTGGCATTTATTTAGTGCCAAAAACACATACATAATGCTTATCTTTGTAAACGCGTAATTCAAGATTCTACATTCTTGAAATACCTCCAATGTAGTTCAGTATGTAGGAAAGTAGACATATTAGCCTGACAACCTTGAGAAATGTATACATGTATGTTCTCGTTTGTGTACAAGGGAATTACATCCAATCCGAACTGAGTCAACACGCACAGAGAGAACGACCATGCTCATTTATTGGTCTCGGGTGATGATTGATTCAACATCTTTAACAATAGTTTTCCTACTTATTCCGACTTATTATTATTTATTTATTTATTTATTATATTTTTGTTTAACGCTAGAGTCACACATTTTACAATCTATATCCATGTGTTATGTATCTAACAATACTGCAGACACAACTATAAATACTTGTCTTTTTCGCATCTTGCTCAAATCATATAATCAATTCTCGTATTCTGAATTTGTTGCTTATGTGCACTTAAAGATTCGATATAAGACATGATTAATGTAGACTAAATATTATTTGTTTATAAGTGAACAATGAAACACAATGTTTACTGTAGTTTCTTTCTTGTTAACATCCATGCGGTAGCAGTTTACTTGTTTGCTTTAAAAAAATGTCTTTAATACAAGTACAGCTGTTTCTTAGTATGAATATGTGTGCCTTAATCACTTCGATTCTTATCTTTGAAACATAAAAGAACCCACAAAAGCATTGCATTATTGTTTGATTATTAAACATAGCGTTCAATTGTTGAACAAAAATGAAATGTTTTTTTTTTGTTCATTTATTATGTATGGTTAATTCTACTTAGTTAAAACAACATTATACATAACTCCCATCAGTTAACTCTAAGACTTTTTATACTTTTAGTGTTCTAATTAATAACAAGCTCCCTATCTCTAGTGTCGTATTCCACTTTGTTGTAATCATTGTTCTAGACTAAAAGTGTTGATCAATTCGTATCCCCTTGATATGTTTGTTCCGGATTTTTCGGTTTCAATGTTTAGATGTATATAATATATAACATACTACATAATATCGACTCAAATTGTGTTCTCACACAATAGGCACATGCTTGAATGATATATAAGCCCAATAATCATTGGCCTGACTATCGAACGCTATTATTATTGATAAGTCATGTCTGCAGGTTAATTCGCAGAGCGCTAAGACGTGCACGAAACTAATTATCTAGAATTGCTATGAGTCAGTTATGTATTGTGTTCCTGCTATGCCATAGGTCTAAGAAGTTGGAAACATAATTTTATGTTTTCCCTCATCCTTTTTCTCTTTTCTACTTGCACTGCACTTGTAACCAGTTGTATAAGTCCAACCAAATCAGAGACATGTTGTTATGAAGTGGATTGCGAAGGCACTATGTAAAACTGACTGAGACAACTTTGATGTGGTCGCTGGGAATTAAGATGAAAATATATGACGGAGATAGACAGTGAGAAAGTAGAGTTGCTGACAGACTGGGCATAAGTACGGACCGACTAACGGACGGACAGATAGACTGGCAGGAAGGCAGGTAGATAGACGGACGAACTGACATACAGACAGACAACCAGACAAACAGACAGACAGACAGACAGACAGGCATACAGACAGACTTACGAAAAAACGAACGGATAGCTGACTGTTGCTTGATAGAAAGCATCCATCCTTTAATCAAATTACATGTCAACCTGGATGATGATTCTAGTGCATTAACTTGTTCATACAAGATTAAACCCGCATCATGCTCGTGTCTTGTTTGGTACTGTGACACATTTTGAAAAATCTTAACGTTGATTAAATGCATTGTATGGCAAACAAAAATTTCAGACGCTTGTATTACATTCTATGCCTAGTCTAACGTAAGATTTTTTTAAACTAAAGAAGTGTCGAAAAAGAGAAGATCTCCGCTTAAGGGTTTACATAGGGATTAAGGTGTCATGTAAAGAAATTAAGTTTTTTCGGATTTAACAGCCTAGCTTGTTCCCAATATTTGCAGATAAAAAAATCCAATACAACTCTGGTTTATCTTCTAAATGGCACACGTTTATAACAATTACGGGGGTTCTCAAAAGATTTGTTACACGTATCTAAATTCCTGGGATTTTCCAATCTTCTTCACACGACATAGCACTTCACGCCAAACTTACTTACTTGCTCATTCATGGGGGGAAATGTTGTGTCTGAGTAGTTTCAAATACATTTAGTATCAAGTTTTTCAATTAAGATAACTAAGAATAGAGTGTTGGGGAAACCGTTTTCAGTAAGCCTTACGTACAAGTCATGTATTGAAATGTAAGTCAAAACAACATCATCAATGTCTGACACATAAGCAATGAAACACGTCAATGTCTAGACGCGGTACATGCCCATGGAAACACAAACACAAATCACACATCAAGCTTCCAACACCAAGGACACCAAAGGGATAAAGAGACGTCCCACAACGGTACGAACTACGAACGTAACATCTAACAGGACACATAATTGTATGCACTGCAATTTTGGGCTACTATTTCCGACATTTTACGATGACAGATTAGGCAACAATAATTGTTAAATTGATCTCTGTTGCTCTTACTGCTTTAAAATTAAAACATGGTGCGTTTATTTCCCTTCATCCTTGCATGCACGTGTGTACTATGCTCTTTAACAAGATATCTTTATAAAACATTTTCGGATTAATTGTTAAAAAGCTCCATAAGACTGTTTTCTGTAATGAAATGTTATCAACATAATTCTATCTGCTTTTGCAGGTAGAACACCCATTGCATATTACATAACTATTTTGTTAATGCTTTCTTATGAATAACCGAAAGTTCATTTATACCTTTCTACATATGAAATACGGTATCTACTGTTCCATATTGGCATGTATTATAAAATTTATTTGATGTAAATTTGTTCGGGTCTCGATTAGAAACTGTTCACTTTGAACAATCTACGATCTACGATAATTCTCGAAATCAAATAAGAAAAACATATAATGATTGGCAGCTGGGTACGTCTAGAGTTCAAAAATATTTAAAACCTCGTTTTTACCCATTTTTGTTCAAAATATATTATAATTAATTTGCATAAAATTATGGTAATTTAATAGCATACACAAATGGGACCATCATTTGTTTGTTATTTTTCATAAACACGTCTTCTGTAGAATGTTTTTCCATCATGTTAGCATAATATTATCACGTTTTGAAACTACTGCACGGTGTTATCATTCCAACGGATACATGTATCAGATATCTCACTGAATATATCAATCCTTTTACCCGGTGTAACTGGATACAGTTGAAGGTCGTCATGAAACAAGGATAATATTTTTGAATTCATACAAAATCTTTTATTAATATATTGACAAGTGTTAACCATTGATTTATATTGATAATTGATCATTATATAAAGTTAAACATACATCCATGTATCTGGTAATGATTTCTATCTTTATCTTTTGTATGAATCATATAGACTACGCCGCATTGATTTAAATTATACATCGCAGGTGTTCTTTAAAACGCTAATGAAGACAGGTTCCTGCTCTCTGAAAGCAACATGGCGTGGGAAGATTATTTTCACTTAAAAAAACTAAAATGACACCCAGGAGATCAAACGAAGGTTATGATTCCCAAGAGAAAATGATGCAAGGACATAGTTGTTTTTATGTCAATGTAGTTTGTGAACAGGGGACATGTAAGCGTATGCATGGCTGAAGAGTTGTAGGATAATGATAACCATCTTTCTGTATTCTTTTGATTGAAGTCAATCAAGCTTTGTATGTAGAAGGGTAACTGATATACATACTAAGGGATATGCTAACAACATGTTTTGTCACAATGAAACAATCTTATATAACAAGCTGAAATAGTTGTGTTATACTAAGTGAACAATCTTATATAACAAGCTGAAATAGTTGTGTTATACTCAGTGAATCTTTATATTCAGCACCATGAACATTAACTTTCAATGTATTCATTTTAGGATTGTACACATGATATGTGCTCCTTTATCACGGGAGTTTGGAGACAAAAATACAATCAGATAAAGAGGGTTTACAATATAACAATAATTATGGCTTAACTACAACAATCATGGCTTAACTACAACAAGCATGGCGTAAACATGTCTGGCCTGTGAGGTTTTATGACTTGCTGTGTAATATGATGTATAACAGACATGGATTATATCTGGATTTTGAAACAATAAAGTAACCACTTGATGAAGAAAGTATACGATTTTATCGCATATATAGACCGCATGCCTGGATTAGACCTTCTTCTAAGTTGACGTGTTATATGATTTATAACAAAGCCACAATTCAGGTGTCTCCATTGTCGAGTTGTATACACTCAACGGTCTACACTGCACCAAGTTACTAGAGTAAGCAAATCAGGGTGAATCCGGGTGTTTTTATTCGAAGGTGTTTATACTAAGGCAAATAATCTTTAGAAAATAGGGAGATATACATGATAGATCAATGTCATTTTTATCATAAAAGCATTGATATTCAAACTGTAGGTATCTATTTGGATGCATATACTTCCTTGTTGGTGACCCAATACTCCCATCAAATACTAAATATTCACCTGAGACAACGTCCTTCAAAATAAAACCAGTTGCTCTCTATTCTCTTGGTAGTTCTTCAATTGTATTGATATATTCAGGATTTTATTGCAATTTACGACTACTCTGAAAGCCCCTTATAAATTAAACTTTCATATTTCCTCCTCCGTAACCGAATATGTTGTTTTGTCACCCAAATGTCATACATTTATTTGTAGAGAGTTCATATATATGGTTCCGTTACTGTTTCGACAGCACTATCATAAATAAATAAAATATATTGGTGATAGCTTCTAGTCATTGAATCCCCCCCCCCCTCCCTCCCTCAACAGTCAGGAAATGACACGTTTTTGTCTGCTTTGTTAAACAAGAGCAAACCTAGGAGACATATTTTGTTTTAGTGGTTACTTTATACACTCATGTTTAAACGTTTGGTGCTTCTCTTTACTACTAAGAGACAACTATCAGGCTGCCAGAGGTATTTTGTTATTGAGACTGTTTAAATGACATTTGAAAACAAGAGCAGTAGAGAAGATTACTACGAAGAACCCATATCAAATAGTTTACTTGTGTCTTTTGGGGGACGTGCCTTTTCTAAATAAGAGGCTTTGCTGACATTTTTCACATTGAACGTATCAAAAAAAGGTTAGTGAAGTCTTAACTAGAGTAGTTCATCTGGTTTAGAGACAAGCAAGTGTTTTAAGACAGGGGAAATGTCCTACTCTGTGAACACCTTTTGATGAAGTGGATGCACACGTTTAAAGAACACGTGTTAGGCTCTGGAACTTTGAATCAATTGCCAAAGGTGTTTTATCCGACATAAATGTGAAGTTTGTAATTTGAGGAAGGCAATTGCACCAATATCAACACTCTTTTCGTCTATTGCAAGATCCTGGCACTGGCCACTTAGGTTAATAATTGTTAAAATGATTTTGATGGGCTACGGAGTTAAATCAAAAGCTGCAAAAATGTTATTTAAAAGGAAATTTCATGTTTGAAATTTAAACTTCCATTTCGAAAGTAAGTTTACAATTTTAATAGAAGTGACAAATTGTATTATTCGAAAGTATGCTTTATTTTTAACTCTGCATTTATTTATTTTTCAGGTTGTTGACGTCGCTGGTGATATATATTTTCGTCGCTCTAGCCGCCTCTTACGTAAGTAAACATTAACTTTGCTACAAGTTGATAAAATACTAGATCTGTCATCAATAATTTATCGCAGCAAATATGCATTCATCTTATCTCCCATTTCTTTCTCTCATCATTCATTCTCTTATTTCTGACTTATCTGTATCCTAAATAGAAAAATTCCCCACACATCAATTACTAGGGGAAATCTCTTAGTGTATTTATGTCTTTGACATTTCTTGTTTCCAACAAAGCAATCAGAAGCTATTATTAGATGCAATTATATCATGTTATTTGCTTTGACAATATATCATTCGTTGTTTATTTGTTCAGAGAGTCATGATGAGTCAATGTCTACATAGGATAATCTGATTACTTTCACCTTGCTGTTGTTGTTTTATTTTTTTTCATTTCCTTTGAGGTACGCGCTTCCATAAAAATGGTTATATATATATATACACATTCTAACAAAGGAAAAATGTCGACTCTTTGACTAATAAAACCAATTTCTTTTGACTTACATAATTTACCTCAATGAAAAAGTATAAAGAAATCATTTTCAAACACATTTTCAAACGAATAAAAACATGAAGACCATTAGGTTCGCCTGTTCTGACGTAAATTTGGGGATCATGATATGATACCCCAATAAAATTAAAGTTCACCACTCCTTCTACCCTTTATGAGTATGTTAACATTTTATATGTTTCTCGTGTGTAACAATGTCTACTTCTCTTGAAAAGTAAGAATTGTATGAAGCAGCGCAGTTTCATTCACACCTGATTGTCACCATTAACATCATCGGTAATCCTCCTCTTTTAAGTAACAAACATTCTCAAAAGATTAACGCCAGCAAAAAGAAACATCGCAGACTTTCACCTGTAAAGAAATGCAACACCGTTTCTCCGTAGAGTTGTAGACAATTAGCGTTCAGCCCGTACCTCTGTGTCCCAAAAGCTGTTTGGTCGCAAAACGTAATGATGCGCTGAAGAAAAATAAAAGCAACCATTCATGAAATTAGATGCAATTTATTCAAGTGTGTGACTCACATTTCCTATAGGAATATGCTATGCATTAACAACCTGATTACCTCTACGTACCGTGTATTTAAATGACATTAATATTTGACCGTGAACAGTAATCCTGTCAGTAGCAGACGCCACCTATAATTTTGATAATGTTCACCCAACTAAGCTGTGGGATAGAATGCATAGTTAGTTGTAAAAAGGACCACTTTATGAATGAAAATCTTCAAAGAGAACATAAATCACACCTCCTTGTTGAGTCTGGTTGCCTCCAGTGAACGGATTTTTATGCAAGTTGTATACATTTGATTCAACTCCGGAGGGTTCAGTATCCACTCCATTACTCCTTTTATGTTACCTTAAATATCTACACAGACAGAGTGGGGGTCCTATTTTAGGGTTGGTATGACACGCTTGCAGGGAAATATTTGTCTTTTTTATCTCTATTTTAGCCACAACTGAAGAACTTGTTTTATTTCTTAATGACCCTTACCTATAATACTGACACATCACATGGGCTTTCTGAAGAAATGTTTCTTATTCTGTGAGAGTTTTATTTGCTCAGATATTCTCTCAACGTAAAGGGTTAACTAAGAACAAAAAATAGTATAAACACAGAACTAAGCATCTGTCTCCGAAAGCAGAACAGCACAGCTGATCTACAGTAACAGAGAGTGCGTTGAGGTTATAAAGACGAGTTCATTCAGAAGAATTACAAACCTCAAGACATAGATTGGCAAACTGAATAATGATGAACTTGGTTTGTTCTTCCTAGTGACAGCCTTGTATGTGTTTATTCAACGACCACAATGTATTTTTACCTACCACACATAATTGTAAGAGTAGTATATTTTTTTCTGGTCTGTGTACATGTCTGTGTACATGTGTGTGTGTGTGTGTCTCTCTCTCTCTGTTTACACAATAACTTGAGTAATATTTATCGAATCTCTTTCTTTTTTAGACGGGTGGTATAGAACGGGAATAACAAGTGTTCTATTTAATTCAGACATATTTGTGAAAAATTGACTGAGTTATTGCCCTTATAGAGATTTTTGCTAAATGTTCTTTCTTAGTTTGGCAAACACGCTGTTGTCACAGCTTGATTAATTGTGCCACGCTATATTATCTTAGCATAAGGTTAGGGGTAGGTATATAGTTACAACTGCCTCTTGGTGCGGTGTTGGTTAGTGAGAAGTCACTGATAATTAACGGTTCATCTTTTTTAAATTGAAAATGTGACCCATCTAGAATAAATGTTGTCTTTAAAGATTACTTGTCTTTGATTGTACTCTCTATGAGTACTCATTCATTGTTCCTAATTAAGAAATGTGGTTTCTGAGTCAGTATCTTCTTTACTCATTTTGCAGATGACTTTTGAACAAAAATCTTCCGTTCATTGTGGTAAAACCACCAATAGTTAACTCCGATGGAAATACTTTAGCGTAGATTGCTACTTTGTTCGCAAAATCTCATGTAAGGAACACTTGGCTATCTTGTTGCGTATATCGTCTCTTCAATCTTTGCTTTCAGTTTTTAATTAAAGTGGGTGTTTATACAAATTGAGTAGTCAGATTTCACTTAACAGTGCTCTTGAGCACTGTATATCATGGGTGTTTATATCTTAATTAAAATGCCAAAAGGCATAATGTTCGAGTAAAAAACGCAGGGCTACGGGTAAAATCAGCGAAAAGTCTATTCCGTAGGAATCATGGTAAATTGCATGGTTAATATTTGTCTAGATTTGATTTTTGTTCACTTTGACTAGAGGTCAGACTGACTACTGACTACCTTAACAATGCGTCATGTCTCCAAGTTTCCGATGCCGGGCTTTTCAAACAAGTGTGAAGTTAAATCTCTAAAAACTTTCCACTCTTCCCTTGACAACAAAACAAACAGAGACGAGATGATGCTGTTTCATGAGAGGAGAGCAATAGAAAAAGAAGAAATACTAGATGAAAGACAAATAAAGAATGCGTGTCGTTTTGAATTCTTAAGCCACCCGTTTTACAAAACTGAGAACACCCTGAACGTGAAGAGTTTGTCTTATGTATACGGAATGGCATATCGTATGAATAAATGAATGAAAAACATTCCATAATCTTATATCATACTCCCTCATTGATAAAACGTGAAAAAATAGTTGTGTCCTCGTATGCTGTAAACTTGTAGAAACTAATAAGTTTATTCATGCAATATTTTTATAAACGTGTAAATGAATGAAGTAAAAATACTTCCAATATTGTATTAGGAATAAATTAAAGTAATTCTGCAGCAGAGAAGGCTTCGTGTCTGTATGGTGCTCAGAGAGGAGTCGTGAAACAGTGCCGCGGAATCTGAAAAAGATATGTCAATAGCAAAGCGCTTACAAATGTGAAATTGCCTTCAAAACTTGAAATATCACGCTGGCATGACGTTGTTTACTTTCTTTTATAAAAGTATTGACGCCGTTTGTTTGCCAAAGTATATAATTTTATTCCTTTTGTTGTGGCTTGTCGTCAGATTGCTGGGTGTGTGCCTAGGAATGAATGTACCGTGATGTAATCAGTCAACAGAAGTATGAACATATGAGAAAGAAAGTATATAAGTGGACGATTTATAAGTTGAATGTATAAATTCCTTTCACTGTATCGCATACCTGTCGTGTGGCTTTGAGGCAGAATAACACCTGTCAACTCAATTCAAAGTTATAACTATTGCATTTTCATTGATTGATATCACTGAAAAAATATATATTGTCTGTTTAAAAACTGATCAAAATGACATACCCATTGAAATTTCTCTATATGAAAAAAAATGTAAGTGAAAATACTTTTTAACTTTCAGGATTCAAATTATTTTGTGTAACATTTTGTGTTCTTTAATACGTTAACGTGGAAATTAATTCCTGTACTAATAATATGTACCTTAATTCGAATTTCGGTAACAAGTTTGGGTGTTTCTTTGACCACTTAAGTATCTTTTTGGCTTGCTGACTGACATTTGGGCACTTAAGAACGCTCTAGGTCACTTGGGTAACACTTGATTACACAATTATAATGGTATTTCATATATACGCATTACACACCAGCGACTTCTATAAGAGAGGATAACATAGCGATGATGTCACAGTATGCCAGATCCACAAGGTCGTGCACGCATTCTCGCACACACAACAACAAGTGTATAAGCAGCATGCCAAGTTGAAGAGATAAGGATCCCATTCAGTGTGACGTAGCCTTTCAATGTCAATCGTCTGATTAGATTATGTCGTACAACAGATGACCACAGATGCTTCGTGTATTCAAAGTATTCTCAAGACTCTCCAGGGGAACGGATGGATGCCCCGATGACATGTCGTGTCAGCTTGTGCTTCTTTACAAATCAGTGACAAAAACGCATTTTGATCTGGTCAGATTCACACCCAACATCAGCCGTGAAAGAAAAGATAAACACAATAATGTATTGTATGCTTTTACCTTGTTTCAATCTAGCTACAATGGACGCGCACGATGGTCTGAACTAAACAAATATATTTTGGGTCAATGATGCTTCACCAACAAGACAGAGTAAAACATTTTGAAATTCAAAAGTATTGCTTCATTTCCATTTTCCAATCGTTAAATGGAATATTCTTTTATTCTGGTATATGCGTTTCAATACAAAACAACATCGTGAAACGTGATTAAAAGCAATTCATATATTTTCACGTAATTTGTGAACACATCTTTCCGTATATTCTGACTCTCACAAATTTCGCGAAAGTGAGAGAGAACATTTTACAGTGAATTTACCTCGATTGTCCTTATCCGGAGAAGACATGTTGGCAATCTAATTTTGCTACTTTTAGCATACGGAATCCCCGAGGAGGTGATATGAAATGTTATCGTCTTTTTTACACGTCCTCTCCTGTACAGGTTAAACACAGGTTTGAGTGTTTTTATGCAGTTGGCTGATCTCGAGACGTCTTCAATACAACCCCTAGACCTCCTGTGATCTTCTCTTTTTAACGTAATCTGAAACGTACGTATCTTGTAGCCTAGTGGTGCTTCTTTGGTCGAGAATGCATACGACAAGGAGTGCAGACACATCATTAGGAGAAGAGCAGGCAATTGTAGAGAAAGAAACTATTTGGAATGAAATATGTTTCAAAGAAAGTGTAAAAGAGGTCGAAATACAATACTCCTGCAGTCTGCCAAATGAATATTGTCTATGAACAAAAGAGCTGCATGAGACCGAATATATTATAATTATGATTTCTTTATCTTGACAAGTGGTTCGGCCTAGTCTCAGATTACCCCAGGGTGTAATTGTTTGACAACATCAATCGTTTAAAGGGATTATTTTCTGTTAATTCGCTCTCTTTCTCTAGAGTTAAACTACTTATCAAAACCTCTTTTCCTATATGTGGTGTGCGCTGTGTATATGATATGGGGACTGTAAAACCAAAGGCTATATGAATATGAATTCTGAAATAAGTTTACATTTTTAACTACCTAATCCTTAAATATCTCCTATCTTTTCTGTCTGAATTTCGATAATATTTCTAACGAAAACAGTAAAATAAAAATTGGCACAGTTAATTAAAAGGTGAAAATAGTATTCATTAGTTTTAGTTGAAAAGCTAAAAACACGTCCAATTCTTTTATAAAAAGGGATCAATATCAGTGCTTATATTGAAGGAATGCACGATGGAGAATGGATAAGCAAGAAGATAGAAAGACACACATTATTTAAATACGGAGGTAAATATTAAAGGGACAGAAACAAGCAAAAAATGATGGAAAATAAAGAGACCGGAAAACCGGGGATCTCCAAATTCTAGACGTTTACAATACTGTGACGAGCAAACACCTGAAGCCGCCTCAAGTCCGTGGCGATATCGGTAAGAAAAGGCATAGAGCTATCCGTTGGTCTTTTGATTGTAAATCACTTGAGTCCTATTGACTCCCTTGCAGACTTGGGTAAATTTCAACACCAAAGTAAACAGCCTTTGATCACAATTTACGATGTTTCCACAAGTCCGTTGACCTCCACATGACGCTTTGTATCATGACGATTCTCATGTGTTGATTCTTAAGACAGAGTCTAGTTTTATAATGTGTATATTATGTGTTTTTCTTATATAATAAGTTCTAGAAATTATCTGTTTTTCTACTAAAGAATACAAAAAGTACATTTTTATGATATGATTCATGAGTCCTAACAATTCAACATGATATACCCGTTTAAATTTTTAGATCTTAATTCAGTCTGAGCTTACCGTTTTAGGCTTTGTTGTCGCGTTTTTTCTCTTTTCTCTTTCATGGAATCCTAGGGTAAAATATAAAAAAAACAGTCATTGAACGAATAACATTTTGTATAACAGAAACGATATCTAGGGTTATTATCAAAGATCACAAATTATATACACATATTTTAGTAAACAGGGAAACAGAGAGTACGAAGTAAAATTTTGATCTCTGAGATAACTAATGTGAGGTTTACAGTGAATATTATATCCATAAATGAAGGGGTGCATAACAAACAAGAGCCTATGCACTGAACAGGTTTCTGATGACAAATTATACAAACCTATTCTAGGTGCTCTTACTATCTCATAAACAAAATATATAATATACATTAAGAGTTATCTATATGTTTTAAATCACCCACAATTGGAAAAAACCCAAATTAAAGTCCATTTTTGTCGAAAAACGTTTGTTGCCATATTATACGGCGTGGTATATACGACACTTTGTCCAGAAATAATGAGTTTGTTTGCTTTGCGCACCAATAATTATGTCTCTAGGTTTCATGAGTTCTGTGCTAATGGGCATTTCTCATCATAGACTTATTAATGCGGTGTTGAATTACGATATTAAAAGTATTTCGTAGACCAATGAAGCCCGTAATGTTTATTCATGACGTCTTCTTGATTATTAATTACCTCTTGATTTTAGTCCTCAAGCTTAAAGGCAACCTTATATTACAAGTTGCTATTTTGATATTGTCTGAGGGCGTGTTTAAAAGCTCTATTCATTACATTTACAAGATAAAAGAGAGAAGTCTTCGAATTGCTATTCTTTTGATAAATCAGTAAACTTATATAATGAAGAAGCGTTCAGAGCTATAATATTTGTATAAATATATATATATATATACCTGGCAATTCAGTGTGGAAACCCAGTGTTTTGGGAATGCGATGATGAGAAAATTAGAAGGAAGTATTTATTCAGCTTTTGCTGCAATGATTATGTACCTATTATCAGTGAGTATTTCAATTATTTTTTACTTTTGTGTGCCAATCATTGCAATGCAGGTAGCATAGGTATGACCTTGGTAGTGTTAGGTAGTATAGTGTAAAATATGGGTTTCTAGCGGGTGGTTGAAATCCCGGCCTGACCTTTTACCACTTATATCGTAAAGTAAACATTCAAAACATTCACATGGAACTCTAAATACAAATGGTCAAGTCATCGCTTTCAAAGTGATTTATGATCATGTTGCATAATTAGCATATTGATCTTTACTTCACATTTATAAAAAAGGTGTTTTAATCTAGAGTAAAATACGTAGTTTGGTGATGACTATAGGAAAAAAGTTGAGTATACTTATTACGTTTGAATATATTAATCTTCAATCAACGGCTATCGCGTGTAAATGTCAATATTTTAAGTTAACAGACATGTTCTCATTATCAGTATGTAGCGATCTTCAAACAATTATAACTCTGCTTCTGAAACATATTTCTTAATTTAATAAACGGCGACATTTTCAAATGTAGCTTTTATGTAATTGGAAGAATTGTCAATATAAAAGATAAAGTATTTAAATAGCAAGATTCACATTTCACGTAAACTGAATAACCATTATATTTTTTGAAAACTATTTCAGTGTTTGTAAGCGTTTTTTGGGGGGTTCTAGTTGTAAAATCTTATTTGAAAGTGTGTTGTTTCCTAATGCACCACATGCACACGTCAAGTTACATGTATATTGAACCTGATCAGGACAGTTTTTGGCCAAACCTGTATTCGTTTCTAGTATCAGGGAAGGAAAAACCCAAGTTCAGTTAAACATACGCAGTGGATTCTTCATACCGGCCTGACGGCCATAAGCGTTTTTCAAACAATACCACTTGTTCATGACCGTAAGGATTGTGCTATCCACTTTCCAGGGGGTCTCAAGTCTTAAATTCAGTTTGATCTGTTATCCTTTACTTCATTATGTTTGGAATTTTGCTGTATTTTCGAAATCAATATAGTCTCTTCAATAATATAACGAATTTTGTTTTTTCGGTCTCTCATTCCTCTTTGCCTCAAACACTTTTGATGATGAATCATACTATTTGTTTATTTATGGAAAGGTAATGCTTTCAGATGCAGAATGCCTAATTACAAACAATTATAAAAACCTTGGAAACTGATTCATCATTTTCATTGAGAAGTCACATGACTGTCTGCAAATGATGACACACGAGACTTACAATGTTTGCTTTTTCTAAAGAATAGTCACATACTTTCACTGCACCATTATATTCGTTATGTTAGTCTAGGACACCCAACAGAGGACTTACGAATCATTTGAAATATTTGAACCTAACGAAAAGACAGGGACAGTCGACGGGGACAGTCACTATGTACTTAAGACTTTTATAGAAGCCACATTTCTGAAAGCTTTTTGTAATACACGTTCTTAACATGAACCTGTTTCCTGTCCAACAATTAACTAAAACTGGCATTGCACATTATTCACAATGGTTGCACTACCAGCGCGGTAATCATGTGCATCGAGAGTTTGATTTGAATATAACTTCGTACCTCTTGGTAAACATTATGTGTGTATGAAGAGTTCGTCTCCTTTCAGTAACGTAAATAGAATATTCTTAAAACTTTCGGCATTCCCTTTCACTTTCTAAGTCCGTCTACTAAGGAATGTATTAAGTTCCAACTCATGTCATTGACCGAGTGTTGGCAAAGGCAAAAGCTGATGTATGAAAAAAATGTAACTACGATGAACTGTGGCAGTGGTGGCGCATGGTTTAAATTTGTTGAATTAAGCTACCGAATCACGAAGACAGTTAAAACGTATTAATTGAATGTCGTGTCAATGAAAACACTTGATGAGATTTTTTGTCAAGATATCCCCAAATTGATTAACAACATAGCTTTAAACTTGTAACTAACGCGAACACTTTGTTTAAATACACACTTGTCAGACATATAAGTATTCGCAGGTAAACTGAGATTGGCAACGTAATATAGTTGAGAGAAAACGAAAGAAATGTGACATTGATGGAAACAGCTTAACCGTTAATATGATGTCATATCGGAGTTATTTAAACTCTTCTAAGCATTGTGACACATTATAACACATCTCGTCGATGACACTTGAATGATCTTATTGCAGAAAGGAAGTCTGGAAAACTCTTAGCCAAATTCCCGCGACGACATTTAGCAAACGCTTTCACAGTAGCGAACTTCAAAGACCCTCAGCAACATCACAGACCCCTGTCAATTTCGTTTCAAGGGGATAATTCTTATATATTATTTGAAAAGGCTAACAATGTCTATTTAAGGCTTAACCGAGACCACCGGGGTAGATGAATACGTTTTAATCTCGACTTGGTCGAACCCATTTGCCATCTTTTAACATTGAATTTCCGTTTTTGGTCGGATAAAGCCGTTCCGAAATCGCTCTGCTGTTCATAGTGTAGCCGACTAGTTGTAAGGGCTGACCAGCCCTCCCAGTCATGTGGGCAAATTAGGATTCATGCAGAGTTTTTAAAAGGACCATTGTTCGGTTTACAAGGGCGATTGTTCAAAGTGGCCGAAGAGGGAAATCATTATAGTCTGAAGATTTCCTTAGAAGATCATTTGGGACTGGTTGTGAAATATAAAGTTCACTTTGCGTTCCAAAAATCTGCTTCATCCCCGTTCCATCAAAATTTTGCAGTTCTTGCTTTTTTTCTTTGGCTTGATCATATTTTTTGATTATTTATAATAAAGAGTGCGTTCTTTCAATATGAGACGCAGTTTTAATTACGTTAACTTTTAGAACATACTTGGTTTAAGTATTAATATTTGATGAGATAAAGCATATTTTCAATATACCTTATCCGAAAATAATCTTAATGGGGAGTTGATAAACTGCACTGTCTGGCGCTAAAGATACGCAACCCGTATACACTAAGATTAGAAGTGTATTCACTTTATAAAGGCTTTTAATATCTGTACTTGAATGTCTTATAGTGTTTTTTCCCAGGATACATGTCAACAGTTTTGCAGTCCGACCTTCACCGGAAATCTAATAATAAAGGGGAATTCTAATCCCATGTCCGATCTTATTCATTTTTGACCCTATTTAATTATTATCATTTGGTTTACACAGCCTAATTTAAACTTAAGAAAAACAGTTTAAAGATATATTAGCATCGTTAGCAAGAGTATATGTATGATGAGATAAATACATTATGATCCACTTGAGTTTCATAAATGTATAATTTACTATTGACCATAGACTATTTGATAAGTTAGTTCTGAGTACCATATATACTTATGAATAATATACACTCGTGAATAACTGTTTTTTGTAAGAACTAATATCATTACTTTTTGTCTAGAAAAGGTTTAATTGATTTGACTCAGTAGTTTGTGTATTGTTTATGACTGGTAAAGGTTTTTTGCGACATACAGATAGGACGGCTGCGAGGCACGCTCCAAGGAGAGGCCTCAAGTGTAATTGGGGACATCATGGTACTCCAAAAGAGTGTGCAAGCTCTCATGTGGGTGTTTTACGGGACAGCTGCCCAAAGCTATATTGTCAACGATGGTTTCAGTATGGGATTAATGGTTTTTTTCACCAATGAGGTCATTGCTCAACAATATACACACTAGACGGAGTGATCATACGGGCAGACAGATGCCCACTTGGAAAATTGGCTTTGATAGCGGCTACTAAATCAAGTTGATTTACTGATATTGGTCACTCCAAAGGCTGAAAAACACATAGCATGACAGAAGCTATGACTCAGTGGTGGTTCTCAGCTCTGCACTGAAGATATTGTCCTTCATAGGAGGCGTGTTGCACGTCAAACCTTGAAATACATCATTATTCAATCATTATGGATCACTTATTCTTATAATTGGAAAAGGTGTAATCAGCTATAACATATTGCTTTCAAATCATTATACAATACGAAGTGTGCAGGTTTGAGATGAAGAAAGCGCAAATGAAGCGTGAAGGAACTTAACTGTTTTATGCGTGTTTTGAGGGTTTGTTTTTTAAAGATTCCATATTCATGAATGAACCCCTTACAAAAATAAGTTTGGATATTTAGCAACCGTTATAAAGATCAAGCGAAATTCCATGCGTTGTTACCAGTCACCCGTGTCTCGTTACGAAATGAGGAACATATTGAATACATGCGACTCTTGTTATGTAACTATTGATTAACAATTACATACTTTTGTTAAAAAAAAGAATACTATCATCAACCTTCGGAATGGCAGCACGACGAATATAATGGTACTTGTGTATACAGACAGACAGACAGACAGACAGACAGACAGACAGACAGACAGACAGACAGACAGACAGACAGACAGACAGAC
>JAUUEB010155452.1:0-23310 GCA_032362205.1 Clione limacina
CATAAATATCCAAAATACTCAGCATTTCTACAACAAATATTATTTTAAAAGTTTTAAACACCTGGTACTTCCTCTAACATTCTAAATATGGGTGTGTCAAAAATTTTACCTTCCAGGGAAAATGTTCATTCATTATGGGTCTGGTGCACATCAAGAGTAACGCTGTATTGAACATCTGTTTTCAATGGGGTCATGTCGTATTTTCATGTAAATAATTTAATGCAAATATCGTTTTAAAATCATTCTAGCAAGCAGCACAAAAGAAAACTGCAGAGACCCCCACAAGGCATGTGCTTAGGTAGTTAAAGACCTTTTAAAATTAGTATGGGATTTTTTGAAGTCATGCATTTTGCTGGGGAGCTGAGCAATGATAAGTATGAATTTCTCAAACAACCCCTAGACCAACAAACCTACCTACCTTCCTACGTCTTGTACGCAATTATGAATATAGATTGTTATTGACTTGCATTGCATTGTGTTTGGTTTGAATACCACTGCTGGTGTAATTTTTCAATCTTTCCACATGTATTACACTCCTTTTTCATTCTTTAACTGTGCTTTTGAAGAATGAGTTGAATAATGATTGCTAAGGGTTAACATTTTCTAAATTAATGACGCATGAAAAGGGTCTCTCTTAAATAGATTTAAACTTTAAGGACCTTTTTCTTTATTGATGATAGAAATACCTTTGATCAAATAGTCAACACATTCATTCATTTTATTGTTAATTTCATGTAGGTCGTACCATCATCCTGTCGACACATCACATGGACGAGGCAGATGTGCTTGGAGACAGGATTGCCATCATTGCCCATGGCAAGCTGCGTACTGTTGGCTCCAGTTTATTCCTCAAGGACAGATTTGGCAGTGGCTACTACCTGACTTTGGTCCAACAAGAAAAGTCTGAAGGAGACAGGTTAGGAAAATATTTGGGTTTTTTACAAGGTTTTTATAAGTTTACTTTCTCACTTTGTTCCATCTGGACTAAAGGTATTTATAGATAATCATCCTCTATATTACAGACTGCACTTCTGTTGTTAAGCCTTTATCTGTACATTTTGTTTGAGAATTAAATATTCTTTGGTAATACGTAGTAATAAGGAACAGAGTCAGTTTGATTTGTACATTGATTTCAAACATTTCTTTTCCTCTGTTCTTTATAAAATGTAATGCCATGACATTTTTTAAATCCTTCAACAGCTTCTCTTCAAGTGGCTTTGAAACACCTTCCTCGTTTGGTCGGCCTTCAACAGCAAATAGTCGGCCTTCAACAGCCGGCAGTGTGCGCACTGTGGTGGATGTTATGGTGAGTCAAGCAGATTTTTAACACTTTATCACTTCTTGTACTTAAACTTTCAACATAACATTAGTCCCAGATGTTTATTGATTGCTCTGATGTATCAATATCTAGGCTCCACCTCATTATGGAGGAAAAAAAATTAACCTATAAGTTCTAGAGTTATATACTCACTTAATCTGTTGCTAAGGGGCTGTCCAAAATTGTCAATACTATCAGAAGCATACACAAAGTACTTTTTTTCATTATCCCCTCCCCTCCCTCCTCCCCAAAAGAGTACATGAAAAATGTTGAATTTTCATAAGAATATGAACAACAACATTTTAGTTCTTTTTTAAAAAGAAGTACCCTTTCCCTCCAAAACTACACTTTGTATGCTTTTGAAAATGTTGATAGTTCGGGATGGCCCCTAACTAACATCATTCTAGACACATTTTTTTCTTATATTTCTCATATGACTTGGGTCTGGAAATAATGGCTTCTTTTTTTATATTTTTTTATATTTTGATCTTTAGATTTTGACTACATTTCTTATGGCAGGAAGAAGTTGTCTGGCTTTTTGCATCTTCTAGGGTTTTTTCTTATTCTTTTTTAAGGAAAACACTTAATTAATTCAGATATTTATATCACATCTGTTAATGATAAAAATGTCTTTGATATCTATTAAATTGCTATTAAGAATTTTAATGAACATTTTACGTGATTGGTTGAATAAGATTTGTGTTCCTTCAAGTTAATCTAATTTTTCTTACACAAGCATATACTTCGATCAAAATAAACATAGCTTTTGTCTCATCACACACTAGCATTACAACCACTTTGGTTGATTGAAAGTTAGATCAACCATTCAAGAAAAATGCTCATTAATAAATCAATTAAATTAATAAATTCTTTCAAATTGCAGTATTGGATGAATAGTTTCGAAAATATTGACATTTATACTAGCCTTAAGATAGTGAGACAATGCATAGAGGATGGAAGCTAAAGGGAAGCGATCCATTTCTACCAGCATTATTATTTTCTCAAATGTCTTAGTAAGGGCTCACTTGTCTGCAAGGGCGACTTGCTCCCGATTACTGAGAGTAATAAGGGATGACACACTGACTGCATGTCACCAGTATTAAAAGAGTATGGGGTGTAGTCATAGACGTGTTCTTAAAAACTGTTCTTTATTCACAACATATAACAAGGCATGATCTTTATCATTATATTTTTGTATCTCAAAGAACAAGTCTGTTAACAAAACCATATACTTAGCAGCTTGATAATATCTTTTAACAACTCTTCCAGGCTATTGCATCATTTTGTGAGTTATGGTTAACAACTTTCTTAATTTCAAATCTGTCTTTGACCTGTGATTATTTCAGCCCCGTGAAAAAACACCTGTTATTGACAACACAAAACATGGAATGGTATTGAACTTTTAAAGACTATTGCTAGATACTTGTTTCCTGTGTCCCTTCTTGTCTCCCACCCTAATCACCTGTCCTGATGTTGTTTTCCTTGTAAATTGAACATGTCTTACTTTATGCACATAGCCCATTGTCTTGAAATGTGTACATATGAGTGCACATAGCATTCAGTATACTTATTTGAAAAATAGCACAACATAATTATAGAGTAATTTCAATCTTCTATTTTGTTTATTTCTTTAAATTTGACTGGTTTCTTTAATTTGTACGTCCACATTCAATGGCATAAGCAATAAACAGTGCAATTATTTCTGTTCATTTGTTAGAGATACATTCATGGAAATGGATTCTTTATTTTAATGTATCAATTGCACTTTGCATCCTGACTGTATATAATAATTTTGGCGCTCTTATGAAGTATTGATTTTTCTATAATACATCAAATAATTCTGAATAGCCACTTCCTGAAAACATCTCCAATTTGTTATTTGTTTGTGAATAGAAAGAAAAAGAATTCATCTTGTCTAAAAAGTGAAACATGTTTTAACCACTTCTGTTCATATATTTGAAAACAATATTTTGATAGGAATGCCCAAAAACTCCACTCAGTCCAGTAAGTAAATGGTTTTGCTTGTAAAACAATGTGGTTTTGTTGTGTTGACACGTATGAGCAAGATTCATACAAAGACAGCTAAAGGTCAAATAATATGCTTATTTAACTGTGTTGATGTGACGAAAAGTCTAATACAGCTATATTTGATGTTTTATCTCAAAATCAGGAATTGCTTAAACTTCTCATAAGTTCAAAAGTCCAAAGATATACTGCATGCTGGATATTGATATTTAACTCCATTGGCTGAGAGCAAAGAGTGTTATCTTCCTTATTTCTATGGATACAGCCCCTTTAATTGTGTGAAGCGAATGCTGCTTTATTCCTACGTCACTATGTACTCCAAGTTTATTGATCACTATATAGATATAAAACAACCCAGACAGCACAGAACATCTGCTCCAGATGTGGCCACAAGCGTGCCACATGTGGGCCGCATCTAGGCTAGATGTGGCAGGATGTGCTGTGTGTCTGGGAAGCTTGCTGTAGTTTTTTGACCTCAGTATTTTATCATCATTTGTTGTTTTGAGTGCATGATGTCTCAAAAACAATTAGTGAGTAAGTATAAAACTCTAGTAATATTGTTTCTTTTGTTCGTTTGCTAATAGCTTGAACAATTCAACATGTATTTGGAGTGATAAGCACCTTCACTGCGTACAACAGTTGTCTCTTTCTGCACCATTTTTAGCGTTAAGATTTTCCTGTTTTGTGGAGCAAACCAAAGATTTCTCAGACCACTGATTTACTATGTAGTGCCTTAACCCCTAGGCTAAATTGCTCCTAACTATAGGGGCTTTCAGAATAAAAAAGAAGATTACTCTTGTTTAAAATATCCAGTTATGCCTCTTGTGTACTGGTGGGTACTGATATAAGATTAATAGATACTGCCTCTAAGACTAGCTGCTACTTCTCTCTTGTTTGCATCTGATTCTCATCAGCCCCAACAGGAAGTAGTACACTTCAAACACAGAAGAGCAAACCAATAAGTTCTCGCTGAAAGCCCCTATAGTAAGGGAAATTCTAAATAGGTTTAAAAGATTTAATCAAAGGAATAATGACTAATTAACATAAGAAATGTAAAGGTCAAGGTCCTGCTTCAGAAATCTTGTAATGGTGGTCAATCAATTTGTATTACTTGATTCACATCCTTTGCATGTTTTTCCTTTGTTGTTGTTTATGCTTCTAAATGAAATATGTTTGTGAACATTGTTTTCTGTGCACATTTTTGTAGTGGATATACTTTGCTTCTTTGTGATGCTTATTTTTAACGATAGTAAAATCATTTTAAGCTTGAAGCTACAACATTGCATGAATTAAAAATATTAACACATCAACCTGAAGAGAAAATAAAAAACATGAGCTATTTTTAAGACTTTAAGTCCTTTCAGCCACACTATTGGTAACCAGTGACAAAGGTTCATGTTTTCTGACTGATCAAAGAAGGTCAAATTATCTCCAAAACCGAAACCTAATTCAGATATCTTCACTAGCACTTGTAAAACTATCATTGTTATACTTATACAAGCATCAGTGAGCACCGTGCCCTTAAAGTTGATATCATAAAAGCCTTACTTAAACTCAAAGTGACAATTTAAAAAAAAAGTGAAAATGGGCTTGTTAACAAGATTTTAAAATTCCATAGCGTAAACAGGTCCATTTTGATTCCTTTGAAACTAACATTTATTTCCCTCAATTTTGCCCTGTTGTATGCTTCACATCTCATCAAAAGATAGATCTTTGTTTATTCAGAAGTTGATAAACTCCTCACCCTTGATGTTCAAAAACAAATGAATGACAAACATGAATATTTTTCTCACCTCTCTTCTTCTGCTTTGCCCTTGTGGTCTTCCTGTAGGATGCTTGTGTTCTGTTTTTGAAATGTTTACAAACATATGTTTGAGAGACAACAAGGCTGTGAAAAGAACCAGACTTTCAGTAGTTTGTCAACTAAATTTGACAAAAGTACTGTTTTAGTCCAGAGGTCTTAAAAATGTCATAAGTTGATACATGCCTATTTAGTCTACTCAGGTGTCATGCTAAATGCCCTTGAAATAGATTATTAATGATGTCTAGATATTTGAATGTGTATAATGTTCACTTTATAAGCTATCAAAACTTCATCATCTTCTTTTTGCCAACATGGCAAGAAGCTCAAAAATAGTAGCTACCAACATTTGAAGAATATGAAGAAGAAAAAGAAGTAAGTGTATTTGTATGAACTATGACAATTTCTTCTTTACCTTTTAAAATTGTTTGGTTTATCGAAGTTTCTCAATTAACAAACTTCAAAAGTATTGGGGTGTTTATGTGAATTAAAGCAATGTGTTTTTATAAATGTATATTATATCTAGTTCACAAGATTTTTAATCTTAGAATTATGTAACAAAGAGTCTATTTACCAGTTTGACAGTTTGATGGATTGCACTTTTTTATGACTTTTATATAGGAAAATAAAAAGAACACACACATATGATTTGGATTTGGTGTTTATTCAAATGAAAAACAAAATAACAAAATTGATGTCCATTCACATCAAAATCTTATTAAGGACACAAAAAATTAGCAATAAGTAACTTTACCTAAAAGTTTAAGATTAGAATAGAGGGAACATTTAACTGTTTTTGTAATGAAGTCATTTTTACTTTGGGTTTATGAATAGAGTTAATGATTGAGGCGTAATGACTGTGATCGCTTTCATTTCTCAGTATTTTTTTGAAGCACCTCTTTATCCCCCCCACTCACCTCATTTTTATGTATAAAGTATTCAAACCCAGTTGATGTTTTCTCATTCATGCATGTTGTATATAAACCAAAGACAAAATATGCAGTCTCATTTTATAGAAAACAGTATTATGATATAGTCTAACCCGTTTATCCATATGCCTTTATTCCCTCAAATAATTTTGTCTTATATAATTTTCATGACAATGAAGTACATTTGTATAATATGTATTTAGAAGTTTGTTTGTTTTGTTTGTTGGCTGATTTTTTGTCCCCTTAAGTGCGTAACACCGTTATATTCTTTATGCTATACTTTGGAGATTCCTTTTAACCAGAGGGCAGACACAATTGGTCTTCAGAAGGTACTCTTATATTTAGACTGCTAGAATTAGTCATTTTTTAATTTTGTGGTGATGGTATATTTGTGGACTACTTTTTTTTTAAATTTTCAACCACCAAGGGACAACTTGCACATGGGACCTATGTGTTATGGTCCATTTCCAATCGGACTAGGTACTAGATCCTGCCTTCCAAGTTGAGAAGAATATCGAGGTGCATGTTTGCACTGATAATGAAACATTTTTTCATTAGCGGTTAGAATTTTACAGTGGCCATCTACCACAAATATCTAGTCAAGCATCATAACCTCTAGCACATCGCTTCCTAGGTATATTTAGTACTATATCTATGATCTCGATTATCAAGATATCTGTACTATCAACATCCATATTATGGGGGTACGATTTTTCTATTGGTCATTTGAACCAGTTTAGGATAAGTCTTTTTTCAAATAAAATTCATGAACATTTTGTAATCAGAACTAAAAGTGCAAAATCGAATGTACAAAAAACAAAAATATCATCCTCTACAAGCAACAACTATTTTTAGATCTTAAGAAGAATGTAAGTTCTTAATTTTGAGTTGATTGTATTAAACTTTAACAAAAGATACTTATATCTCCTTAAAAAATTCCTGTCAACAATATTCTCATTTGAGGGTTGATGTGTATTTTAGAATAAACATTTTCAGTTTCAATTAGTTAATTATGATTATATATTTCTATTCTGGTTGACATATGAGTATAGTATGATTGAAACCACAATAAATTATCATATGTCCTGAAAACTATTTTCAGCCTGCCATTGACATTGAAGACGAGGGTTATGATGAAAGAAATGCCAGTGACGGAAGTGACTCACCGATACCCTTGCCAATACCTCGCTCTCGACAGAACATGATACCAGGTATGTATTCTCTGGCAAGGATGAAATTTGCCTTACTACGATACATCAGTTAAAATTATAGACTATCATATTGGTTTGAACAGACTTTTGTGTCCATTTTTTGTATTTAATCTTTCTAATGATTCTTTTTTACAAAGTCGTATACACATTCTTAGAAAATTGATTAAGGGGGGGGGGGTGCAAGAGACATAAGACCATAATTTCCCCCAGCAAAATTGAAAGCTGAGTTGTTAATCTGTCACAATGAGTGACAAGGTCTTAATGGACTGAACATACATTATTTCTCAAAATAGGTCAAAAAATATTAAACTTATATCACAAAACTCTCAGGTTTTAAGTGAGCTGATGTAAAAATCCAGATAGTTTGATCAATTCCAATATTGTATTTCAAAACCACCTAAAAAATTGTATATTTACTTTTATGACACTTTACCAAGCTGAAAAAACAGAGAACATGATAAGAGTAAAAAAATTATTGTATTAAAATATTTCAGGTTTCTCAGTACCACGACTGACAGCCTTCATCCAGAAGTTTGTGCCCAAAGCAGAGATGGTGGAGGAAAACAGTATGGAAGTGTGCTTCCGCCTGCCTGAGAGTGAAGGTCAGGTCACCACCTTTCATCAGTTGTTTTCTGCACTCGAAATGTCCCATGTGGAGCTTGGTGTCTCCAGCTATGGTATCTCAGACACCAGTCTTGAGGAGGTGAGAGAGCTACGGCATTTCAGTACATTTCAAACCACTTCTAGGATTATTTTTAGGATACAATTATTTCTTTGGCACCAGCATGCATTATCATTTGTGTTCCAATCTTGTGATTGCATTATTATGGCTTTGCGCTGTTCAATTTTTAATTTTCTTGTGCTTTATTCAGAAAATATGGCTTTAGTATGTTGATGAATTGGGATCTTAACCCAACTGATAATTTATGCCAAAGAACATTAATAAAAACTAATTCATTGCAGAAAACCTTTGACTATTTTATTTTGTTTAGATATTATTCAAGTTTTTCAAACGCTAAATTGCACATTTATAAATGGGTTAGTTATTTTCATGTTCTGAATCTTGACTTTGATATTACAACTTAACTCAATCATGGTTTCTACACTTAAAAGGTTTTCCTCCGAGTGGCAGAAGAGGGGGATGCAGAGGATCTTTCTGAGGAAAAGTATGAAGAACGCATGGAAGAAATGAATGAAAGTAAGTAACTGCCTCCTTGAATGATGAAGATAGCAACTTTATTGTTTAAATGGGAAAATCTTGAAAGGTAGGATAATGATACTTACTTATAAAATACCATGAAGTAAAATTAAACTTAGTTTGCTGAGTTGCATTGAACATGATTGTGAAAGTTATTTTTTTAGCTGGGCAAAATTCTATAAAAAGATTTGTAGCAGAATCTCAAAGTTTGTTTTTAATCAAGTTTTTTCTCAATACTTTGGCTTTATGTTTTCAACAAATTTAAGCGGCCATGCGGTCATTCAATCGTTATAGCAAACTGCAGATCGTTAAGCCCTAACTAATCCTAGCCAGGTGATACCTAAGATTTTCTTAAAATGGGAATTTAGCAGCTTTTATACCTGGCTCCTGAAAATTATTTTCTTATATATGCATTAAGCACTCTGTCTTGTCACCACATAACACCATGGTCTGTTCTTACTTTTAAAACTAATTTTTTCATTAATGGACAAAGAGACATCTTGATCATGAGTTTGTGACTTAACCATTTGACTATCTTGCACTGAAGTTGTTTTTTAAGATTTCTTTTTCTGGACAAACAAAACTATAATAATTGGTTAACTATCTGATATTTCCAGACGGCAAATACCCACGGCGTCCATCCAGCTCAAGGAAAAAGAAACGTAAAGTCAAGACATCAATGTTTGGTATGACTTACAAGAATCGAGTTGATTCCACAGAGAGACTGACTATGGACATGAGTGATACAGGTAAGAGGAAGTGGTCATGTGATAGCCACAGATTATTTGTCTTTGATTATCCTAAATATAAAATATATTTCCCATGTTTTTTAAGCTCACTTGACCAATGTAAGGTTATATCTACAATGAAAATTCTTCTCCTTAAAAAGTAAAGTTATTGTTGTACTCAGTGAAAACTAAGAATTTGCAGAGACATTACCAAAATGACAGGGTAGTGGTCTTATAGATGTGGGGAATGTTTAAAAAGACTTTCCAGCATGTTCTTCAATGTAAATTTGTCTCAATATTTAACCAATAACAAACATGTTGTGACAAAAATGTCATAGGTGATTTGACCATGTTAAGAGAAGGTTTTGAGACTGTTAGCTAAAGACTTGAAGGTCACTTGCACTAGGTTGACCCCTAAAGATATAGGACCAGCGTGACACTGAAGATCTGAGTATCAGAGGATTGGGTTATGAGCTTGCTGCGAACAAGGATGTCTGGAGATGAGTGATTACAATGTCAAGTCTAACCTGTAGCTTGCCATAGAAACAGTGAATTTAAAAAAATGATTATGATTCTGACAGGCTCTGCAATTTGATGATTGCCACTAAATGTAACAGTTTAAGCTTTGTTCCTGTAGATTTTATTTTGGTGCTTTCAGTCTGGGTTACTTGGCTAGTAGTTAAGCTGTCCATCTTAGTGATTTACCAGCAGTCTCACTGGATAATAATCATTTAGGAATTAATGTTAAGACTGCTTAGCCTGTTATCAGTATGCTGTGAATGGATATTTGTATGCATTGTGATACACCTGACAAGGACAGGAAAAGAGTTATGCAAATCTTGATCGCAAATGATTCAACTTATCAACTCATAATTCCGTCCTTATATTTTAAAGAAATAAATTGCAGCTGCTGTTTTTACTGCAATTGTGGTATGTACATTCATAAACACCCTATTTATTTTTGTTGACACATTTCATTTATCCGTTGTTCTGTCCTTTGCAAACTAAAAAATGGATGCAACCAAATTTTACATTTAACGTATAATATTAATTTTTATAGCTAACTATGAGGGGTGTAAATAATCCACTCTGCCTTGATGCGGCAGGAGGGGGTGAAAATATCAATGCAATATGTGTTGTTTCGTCCTTTAAGAATCAAGAAATTTTCACCCAAAGGTTCATTGACTTTAGTTTACTGAAGACCATTAGATCAAGCAATAATCAGAATTACCTCTTCAAAAATATGATTTTGAATAACTGATGAACATTAAAATCCCTTGATCTCATTATGGAAGCTTAACATTTGCAAAAACTCAGTTTGAATGTAAGATGATAAAATCAGCTTAGGATGTAGAAAAAGAACAGCTGCTGACATAGGCATTTCATAAGTATGACAAAAGCTAGATACTTGGTTTATGATGATTTTTTTGCTGCCCTAATCCTAATTGTACAGTGGTCAGCGTCAGAAGTACTCTTAGATGTTAGAATGTCTGTTAGATTATAGATAACACTGTCTGATATGGTTGATTTAGCCAGTTGCCTTGCCCAATGTTAAGAGATCAGGCAGAGATGATGATGATAAGCCCTGTGTCAGTATATTGTGACTGGATGTATGAGTTGTTTTACCCCTTACATGCTGTGTGGGGCATCATCTCTTGACATGATTGTAGCTTTGTTAAGGATATAACCTGGAAAATAATGAATTTAGAGGTTTAATCTGCCAAAAAATATTGAAAATGAAATTCTTAATCTTTTTTTCTCTTCTCAAAGAGCCAGCTAATACTTATGGTAAGACTAGAGTATATTGACTGTCACTGTGTAGTATTTTGCCAGCTGTAGATAGCTAGTCTAACTTACATTATCTCAAGTTTAATAATGATAAATATTTTATTTTTTATGCTTTTTTGTGTGTGCTCAAGCCACTTATGTTCCATTATCAGTTATTTTGTGAATGATTTTTGTTGTAATTTTTAATGCTAAAGGTCATAACTCCTCTCTCAACCAACATTCTTTTGACTACCTCAATGAAAAGATCCAAGAGTCTGCATGTAATTGTGCAAATTTAATGTGTTTGGTTATTTGAAAGTCCATATGCTCTTATGTTTGTATTTTAAATATTAAAATTTATTTTGTATGTTTTTGTTCTTTTCACTTTTGTTAAAGATATTAGCGTAACTGCATCTCCCCTCACTATTTCTCTTCTGTATTATTTATTCCTTACTTTTTTCAATAAATCTGACCCAATTATCAAATGGTGAATATTTCTGCTCTTTTATTTTGTCTCCCTTCATAAATTCATCAATAACTTAACAGTATGAATGTTGTAACTCACATACATATAAATTAGATTCACTTTCACTGTAATTTATACATTTCCTCTTATATATGCCACAAGACTCATATTTGATACCACTGGGTCTCAGTCCTTGGTCTGCATGTTAAGGCGGGACCCTCCTTATATAGGACTGTCATGTGTTGGGAAAGACACTAAACACTTACAATCACTCAGACTTATATGTGCTATAAGACAATATTGTTCATTGATACTAACTTTTTTTCTTCTTTGATGATGTTATTTATTCAAGATGACATTGACATTACATTGTTATAAAATTTGGTCTATACATCTTTGACCAGTAAGGCCACACACAGTTTGTACATTTCATTCGCTCCTCAGGTACTTTAACGATATACATACAGGAATATCAAAACAAACATAGATATCACAGTCAATAAATTTAAAAAAAAGCATGATAAGACAGTATACACTTCCTTAACGTGAATCTTAAATTGTTTGATTATTTTGCTGACATTATAAACATGTAGTTTTAGGTCTATATAATCTTGTGTTTGTGTGAATTAATGTATGTATAAATGTGTTTGTAAGTATGTGTGATTATATGTTTGTGTTTATGTTACTGTATACTTGATACTAACTTAAATGTGCACAATAATATCTCTTGACATAGAATTAATGTGCTTAAAGACAATATTATCACAATAAAACAATCTGTCTATAAAGCCTATATTAGAAACTGTCCTTTTTCTACAACCATACATGAATCCAAAAATAGGAAATTTGGTACTTTGGCCATGTATGTGTCTTACACAGTAGACACATCGTTGGACCCTCATGAAATCTTGTACAGGGACTCTTTTAGTTAAACCTAACAAAAACTATTTTTTTTCGTTAAGTCACTCCTCCATTAGTCATGTCAATACTTCTATTCTACTTTTAAATGCAAATAAATCTACTCTACTGCAGTAGTTGCTGTGGTCTAAATACTTGACTCAAATTGTCTTAATCACTACTCTGCCTACCTCTGCATATCACTGTTACCAATACTTTATTTGGTTTGATAAAGTTTAAAACAGTCACCCAAACACAAGGGTACTTTACAGTTTTTTTTAACACGTAGCATGTTAACTGTCATTAACTTGATTTGTTTCGTTCTTTAGGGTGATGTATTTAGAACTTTGTCTATATCTATTTTTGTGTTTGTAATCTCGATAGGTAGGAATATATACATCATGATTAAGACGTACTGTACACATTTTTAGTCACAGAGTTACATTTTCTTGGAATAATTGTCCTTGATTAGTCCATGTGAATTTCAAGTTTATTCAGACAACAGCCTCGTTATAAAAACCATACTATGCTTATAAAGATTTAAATCAATATAAAAATAAAGATAAATTAGTCATATTATCTAATGCATTAATAATGCGTAAGCACATTTTGCCTTGGATTCTAAAAATGATATTGTCAATATTTCTTTTTCATGTCATATAAATGTTGAAAACTATAGACTACTTAATGAAGCTTGAAAAGATGTACAATCTTGTGCTGCACCAATATGTAAATCTTCTCAAGGTTATACTATGTAAGAGATCCAGTCTCAATGTCTTTCAATTTTAGAATGGATTATTTTGACAGATGAGTAATGTATAATCTAACTGCTTTTTACCTTTCATAGAATCTTTGGCTTCAGTAGCTACCAACCCGGGTGCAGACATCAACTTCAGTGGAGCAGGAACCGTGCAGGTCTCAGGTAAAGTGCTGGTCTTACGACAGTTATGGGCCTTGTTCTTGAAGAGGTTTCATCATGTCAGACGTAGCAAGAAGGGATTTATCAGTGAGGTACGAGTTGATCTCTTAGGGTGATTTTGTATAACATGTTAAGGAAAAATAATTTTTATATTGAATAACTTGTCACACCCTTGTCACACCCTTGTCACACCCTTGTTGCTGTCCTGCTTTTTCTATTATTATTCTTTACCATGTTTCTCTTCCTACCTTTTTTTATTCTCTGCCATTTATATCATATGCTTGTGATACAACAGGTTAATAAAATTTCAAAATTGGTAAAACTTTTTTTAATAGGTTATTGTTATTTTGTTTAATAGGAGGAAGAACAAATAGAAAAAAAAATGAGACAATAAGTAAATTATTATAATAGGTTAAATTTACGAAGTAACTAATTTATTTTTTATAAAAGTCTCTGGTTACAATTTATTCATAATTTTTTGTCTCTGTTTATGACAGTATGACAACGGCATTCCATCTGTCTCACTCTTATACCCTTCACAGATTATTTTACCAGCCGGCTTTGTTTGTCTTGCCATGATCTTCTCCCTAATTCTGCCAGCTTTCTCTGAGATGCCAAATCTTCAATTACAACCCTGGATGTATGAGCCGAACAAGGGAGACAGCAGAATCAATACTTTTTACAGGTATCACCACAGTGTTTAACACATTATGTTGTTTTGTCAGGGAGAGTGGATTTGATACAAGGGGTAACAAAAGGAATATCCATCTCTGTAAATTTGAATTTCTTCACATCATTCATCCACCTGTACTATTTGTTGAGTTTGCTAGTTCCCAACACAGACAAGTCAACTGTTGTCAAGAGCAAACCAAGAAGACTAATCTTGTGTTAGTACCTTCTTTTTAAACACACTGTTTAAATCACTTTGGTTGAATTTTGAACAGGTGTTTGGATTAATTTACTCATTTAAATCTGACTTGTGTTTACACAATTTTTATCATTTTCATTGATGTTTTACTTTTCCAGTCAAGACAGCCCCACAAATCTTGTCGCTCAAGCCTTAGAAGCAACTTTGTTGTCCTCACCGTACTATGGAACCAGATGTCTAGACCCTGACCAGCATACTATAGGGTAAGAACAAGATAATCTTCTTTGGTAAATAACATGTGCTTCTTATAGATTTTATATCACAATATTACCTACATGTCTTACTTTACTTTAAGGAAATTTAAATTAAACTCATCTTTTATTCAAAACCTATTCTACCTATAAGAAGGAGGTGTATCATTTTCACAAATAATTCATTATATTGCAGGTTGGGTTTATATTTTACTTTATTCTTGTCGTAGAATATTTAGCAAAGAACGTTATTAGCAATTCCAACTCCAAAGCTATGTGAAATACCAATTTCGAAAGATTTCTAAACATTTTTAAATTCAAAGAAATATTATGTCATGATCATTGTTGTGAGATATTCTTTGTAGAACATTTTTTTAAGGCTTAAAAAAGAATTGTATATGTCACAATGGAAGAACAACTAAGTAAATTGGATTTTAGGCATAATGCAATTTGTAGATCTTCGTATTAATGAAACCAACATGTAGCCTGTAGAAAAGTGCTTTCAATTACTCCTGATCTTTCACCTGTAGTTAGTTGAATAAAAGAAAAATGTCGAAGTAACATTTGACCCTAATACCTTTATACCTGCTTCACAAAGGATTAATAATATCATCGTCATGAAGTTTACTTTGCTGAAAGCTGTTCCATGACTTTAGTCTAAAATTATAAGATATTTATTTCTGTCATGTAGGGGCAAGTCATGTCTACCTACAAGTGTCAATAAAGGATGGACAGCTCGACCAATGTGGAACCGCGACCTTGCGTCTCCAACATGTTCCTGCGACAGTGGCTTTCAGAGATGTCCTTCAGGTTTGTTGTGTATACAGTTTTTAAACTCAATGTAATAAAACAAATCAAATAACACTCAAATTGTTATATAGAAACTATATTGTTTCACCCAAAGCCAAACATTTTTGAATAACTGAAGTCTAAGATATGGGTTCTTATTTATTAAGTGCTGGCTAGTTATTTTCACTAAAAAGCTTTCTCTCTTGGGATCTTCTTATATGGTATAGAAAATTGAAGGCTAAGTATTAAAGCATATGAACATTAAGTGCCATTTTGGAAAAGAGCCTGTGTTGATGAAGCCAAGTCGTTAAATCCTTACATTAATGTTTACATTTTAAACCAAATCTTCTGATCTCATCAACTGACCCTGAGTACATATTTAAGATTATATTACAGACTATTGATAATGTTTGTAAAGAGCAGTAACTTGTCTTGTCAACATAAACAAATAGATGCATAATTAAGGAAATGAAACAAACTATGACCTGAGTATAATGTGTTGTTTAAGACATGTGCTCTATGACCTCAGTATAATGTGTTGTTTAAGACATGTGCTCTATGACCTCAGTATAATGTGTTGTTTAAGACATGTGGTCTTATAGACTTAGTCCAATTGATGTCAAGTTATTTTACTTTTTATTTATTAAAACTTTACCCTACTCTGTCAAATTTTAGTCAAATAAATCATTTGATGTTGTTTTTTATGCTATATATGAATAGGTGCTGGAGGCCCAACTCCATCTTACCAGTACTTGGAGGTTAATGACCGAATGCTGAATCTTACTGACAGAAATATCTCAGATTGGCTTGTCAAGACTGTGGATCAGTACAAAAAACGCAGGTCAGTTCTCAGTAACATCTATAGTTTATCCCTTTGTTCTCCATATATTTACAGAAATTGTTGCAGAAGATTTTAGGATACATCAAGGTTAAATTTTTGTCAAATAGGGATGCATATATTATCAACAGTTAAAATTTTAAAAAACTGTGTTCATTAAAATAATTGTAATCCATTTTCTGTCAATTACATCACTGAAGTCTTATGTTTCTTCTATGGTTGTTAAGAACCATGCATAAATGTGTGCATGTGAGTATTAATTGTATCAATTAAGAAATTTCGGCATATAATTTAAGAGCTGTTCATATTTTTTGTGTCTAACTGACATATTTTACATAACTTATACTGCAAAAGAGGATAGAAAATGAAGAAACCAAACACACAAAGATATTTCTAGAACTTCGCAGTCAAATTTTTTTTTTCAAAACCAACATGTCTCACCCATCTGATCGCAATTTCACTGTAGGTATAATGTAATGTATAAATGCTGAGAATGCATTGTAACACATGTATATTTCCATTTTCACAGATATGGAGGTTTCACACTAGGTGAAGAAAATCCTCTGGGTAAGTTCAACTCAACACAGATTCAGTCAGCACTTGAAAGACTTGTTACTGCTGCTGCCAATGGGTCAACCATTCTGGCTGGCTCAGAAAATGTCTGGAAAGATCTAGAAGTTATTCTTAGAGGAGCTTATAAAGGAGACAACGTTAAGGTAAGAAAAAGGTTTTGTTATGCAACAAATGAGCTTATCCTTGTTTGGTGTTGAAATTATGTAACAAATGCAAATAATTAATATTTTAACTATTTCTACTACAAGTCCTTCGACTACTGTCACAGGGATGTCATGCTGAAAACAGTGCTGATAAAATTTGTGTTTTTTTTACGAACAAAAGAAAATCTTAACATCAGTTTACTTGTTTCTTCATATATCCACACTGTTTGATTATGTTTCCAATCTCGCCAAATCTTTTTGTTACAGCTGAAACAAATGTGTATGTAGTTGTTTATGTGCTCAGATGAGTCTAGAGACTCATAATAGAAGAAGAAAGAGAGACGGGGAGGAAAAGGGCAAGATAATAGGATGAAGGAAAAGAATATTCATATTTTATTAACACAAATATTCCTTGGGTATACACTTTAAGAACATACAGCTTAAATTTAATTTGAGTCTTGTATTACTCTTGTACAATACGATTTTATAAGAAACATACAGCTTAAAGTGCTGACCTTGGTCCTTGGTTAAGGGCGCTTATATAACCTTCTTTTTTTGCAAAGGCTGAAAACACAACCAACCAACAAAGGGTTGAAAGTGATTAGACAGCTATTAGACTATTTCAAAGAGTTAACTCAACATTTGTTATGTTTGTCCCCAGGTTTGGTTCAATAACAAAGGCTGGACTGCCTCGGTATCTTACATGAATGCTATGAACAATGTCATCTTGCGTAGCCTCCTGCCGTCCAGTTCAGACCCCCACCAGTTTGGCATTGTCACTTACAACCATCCCATGAATCTCACAAAACAACAGCTCAATGAGGAAACTTTGTAAGTCAAAACATATTAACTAGTGTAGTTTTGATATGTTAACAATATGCAATATTTCATTCATAAAGGTTTTTAGCACCTAGTTGAGTGTTCCATCATACCTCATTGCCTGATAAATTTTATCTCACACCTGATTCATGAGAGGTCAATATGGGGTTGTCTGGTTAAAGCTCCAGGCTGAGTTCCAAGAAACACTAAGTCAACATTTCCACCTGAATAGAAAGGTTAAATATAGCTTGTCTCACATAACAAACTCTCAAATGTACACTTTATAAATTGTTAAAATGTTACAATATTTTCCCCTCTGGGATCAATCCTTGCTAAAACTAAGATTTGTATATTTATTTAAAACTTGTTCCAATACAATTATGAGTAGATCTTAGTGAAAGAAAATGTTTACTTGAGAGACTTGACATTATTCAACAAATAATCACAATAAAAAGCCTTTTAATAAAGCATTTGACTTGTTTTCCTTTCTTCCTTTCATTTTATGTTAGTAATATAAAAAAGATTGTTAAGTTTTGATATCACGTTTTACTGATGCTTGGTAAACAAGTATTAGCATGTATCTCTGATATCAAGCATTAGTTGAAACATCACCTTATTTACAAATTCTATAAAACCTTAGATATGACCTGCCTGTGAAACCCCTGAACTTCCGTTCTCTATATGGACACCATCACCACTGTGCCATTGAGAAGTTATCATTATCATGATTGAGTTAATTTTAAAAACAGTTCAGATGCAGGAAAATAAAACCTTATTATATTGATAAAATGGCTGTATCCACTAATGATCTTGATCTTTCTCTTCTGACCTGTCAGGTACCAGAGTGCTGTGGATGTTGCTGTAGCTATTTGTGTCATCTTTGCCATGTCATTTGTCCCAGCCAGTTTTATTCTGTTCCTCATTGAGGAGAGAGTCTGTAACAGTAAACATCTACAATTTGTGTCAGGGATCAACCCAACTGTTTACTGGTTGACTAACTGGGCCTGGGATATTGTGAGTGACAAAACATGGACAAGTTTTTATATATTTTGTGTCTTCCTTTTGCTTAAACAGCACATTGTGACTGAGACCATAATGATTAAACAATTTCCAGTGGTAGTGTCACCTTTTATCTTGTATATTTATATACAGATCTACTCTTATCTATATACCATAACATCATCTCAGAAAGGACTTATTTCAGAATGGTCCACTGGTTATAATCATCATCTTATAATGTTTATGATGCCTAAAACTTTGGATTGTTTAGATTTGTTTCTGTAAAGAAAAATGTCTGACACTCATATACATAGACATTTATCAATTCATTGAGAATGCTTCCATTCCTGATGCTATTTTTCTCATCAAAGTGTAATGGGAATATATTTTTTGATTGTACCCAAACTTCATAATTTCATCCAGCAATAACGAAATCTGACTTTTCGTTCCGCAGCTCAATTACTCCATCCCAGCCTTATTGTGTGTCCTCATTTTTCTGGCTTTTGGAAAAGAAGCATACACGTCTGCCAAGAACTTTCCATGTCTGCTGGCACTGCTTTGGCTTTATGGGTGAGTGAATTGTCATTTTTTTTGTGATCTTTATTCTTACTTTCCGTATTGTTTTGTCCAAAATCTTTTTTTCATTGTCTGTTTAAACAAAAAGTCACACAAGGTACTGATGAATAACTTTTATCACCATTGAAATTTTATTTTGTGAGTTTTCTATCTTGATTTTGATGCTAATTATAGGGTGTTCTCACTGACTAGGTTAAGAGTGGATAAAGGACACTAATGTCTCAAAAGATTCATTATGATGGATATATTGGAAATATGGGGTGTTTCTTTTATAATTTATATCGAAAAATGTATGAAAGAAGAAGAGGCAATTTACATTATGGTTAACATCCTAATGCTAATGTTTTTTTCCCATTTTCTAAAATCAATTTTTGTTTAAGGGCCTTTTCATGAACTAGTGATGTGTTGGAGCTAAAGGCTGGATAGTGGGGAAAGAAATTGGAACGTGGATTGTAAAAGTCTTAAAAGATGATAATGCTTAGAGGTGAAACAAGGTCTGATAGAGCTCTGGGACATTAGAGAAAATAAACCCTTGATTTCACCTTTGGGAGTTCAAGAACTCAAGCCACTCACCCAACTTCAGGAAATGAAAGATAATACAAGATGATTGTTCTTAATCCAAGTGTGTTAGATGTTATTATAATACAATTGTTTTGATTTTAAAAGTCAAACTGATGTTTAAAAAATACACAATTTTATGGGAAACATCATTTATTGTTATACTGAGGGAAACTAACACTGCACAAAACAAAGACAGTCAAACCATCCTTTTTCCATGTAACACTTATATTGTTTGCTTAAGAAATACCATAGGAAAGTTAATGGACATGGAACCAAAAAGTATGGAAGAGTTGAAATAGGGTCATTGAAAAGAGACGTTATATTAGAAAAGTATTTTATTAATCATATATTCATTTTCCATGAATTTTCCCCAGCTGGTCAATCGTTCCTATGATGTATCCTTTCTCTCGAGTGTTTGACATACCAAGCTCAGCCTTTGTTGCCTTGTCATGTGTCAATGTGTTCCTTGGGACTGTGTCCACTCTGGCAACATTTATCTTGGAGCTGCTTGCCAGGGAAGATCCAGTAAGTTAAATTTTAACTTTGCCTTTTTCAAAAAAGTAAAACGGAAATATATGTGATTGGTTGAAAACTACCATAGGTGTCGAACAGGGATGCTTGCTCTTCCCCATACTCTTCAATATCTTTCTTCAAAGAATCATGATCAGCGTGTTAGATGACAACATATTATCAGTGAGTATTGGAGGACGGCCTATCTCAAATCTTCGCTTTGCGGACGATATTGATGGACTTGCTGGGACTGAAGAGGAAAAACCTAGGCAGATGTTCAACTGCATTTGGTATGGAAATAAGTGGAGAGAAAACAAAGATAATGGCTAACAAAAGTGCTAAAGGTTTTACAAAAGAGATTCACTCAAATAACAAATACCTTGGTGCCATAGTCACAGACGAAGGCTCAAAACATGAAGTACTCTCCAGAATTGCACAAGCACAAACTGTCCTAACCAAACTAAAAGTCCTTTGGGAAAAAAACCTGTTAAATACAGTTTTGTTTATTTTCACCTGGACTAGGGTCCATCTTCTTGTATGAACACCAAGTTTTATTACATTTCTCCAAAGGATACTTGTTATCAAACTATCACCTTTAAATTCATTTTGTAAAACTTTGAGTCAAACACTTTCTTGCCACCTTTTTACTTTAAAAATATAAAGGAGCATATTTCCAAACTTCATTTTCGGGTTTTATTAGTTTTTGTGCCCAGTCTAATAAGAATGATTTTTGCATCAGCTCAATATTTATCATATTTAATCCTCTGTGGTTACTGAACATGACTTTTCTTTTTACCTTTTCAAAAGCTCTATGATTTGTATATTTTCTTTTCCAGAGGAATGAAGTATCTTATTGATTTTTGCTAAAACACTGTTTGGTAAACCAATACTTTGCATCATATAAATAAATTGCGACAAACCAACATTTTTTATAACAATTATTTTTCCAATTATTAAGAGATTCCTTCTTGCCCCCTGTACACAGATTTATTAACCTGCAATCCAGATATTTCCAAATAACTTTTTAGTTTAGATAAGATTTTTCTAAAATCAAAAATATCCTTTTAAACATGTTGTCATTTAAAAATAATTATTATTTTCCTCATTCTCTCAGGATCTAGCTGACATCAATGAAATTCTCAAACAAGTATTTTTGTTGCTGCCTCACTACTGTCTAGGCAGAGGTTTGATGGACATGGCAAGTTTCCAGCTACAGCAAGAAGTCAGGGAAAGATTTGGTAAGATAGGGTTCGATGATAATACTTTCTTTCTGATTTTTAAGGTGTCAAACAATTCTATCAAAGTTAAGATCAGAGATCAACCTCACATTTGAGAGGTCTTACACCCCAAATTTGTTTCCCTCGGATTCACATTGCAGAATGAAAGGGCCATAATCATTGATTTAAAAAAAAAATTTGGGACAACATTTTGGGAAAAAATGCACAGGTAAAATTGTTACCCAACTTACCTACTTTTGGAAGGTAAGTGCAGTTTTCCATGAAAGATCCCCCTTCCTTGGATAAGAATGTGTGAGAGCTGGCAGCAAAGAGCAAACAAATGTCACTTAAAAGAGTTGTTTCTTACTACCGATATAGGCAGTCTATACTCTGGTAATCATGTGAATTAAGTGATTCTTTAAGATAATTGTGTTCCAGTCAGGATGCAATAGGGTTTTGGTGTAAGGGACTTAGGGATACAGGGTAATAATAACTCCCTCCCTTGGAGAGAAGATAAACAGCTTCTTGACATGATTAATTTAAGATCCCTGTATTGTGAATTTGGTATTAAATACCATTATTATGAAGACCTAACCTTAGATTTGTACTTGAATAAGTCATTCAGTATTTTTAAGTCCTCTACTAGTTTGCTTTGGTTGCAACTGTAGTTCATTTATAAATGCGATTTATCAGACCTTACTCAAGACTTGATAATGATTGTATTGGTAATTTTAACTTATGCAGACAAATGGTTTGGCTATCGGACTGGTAAGATTTTTAAATTCATTTAGATTGTGCGTTAATTGCAAGATGTGTCATAGTATAATTGTTTTTTTTTAAGATAGTGCCTTGTCAACAGGAGGAGTATGTTGTGGACGGATTATGTTTCTTTTCATTATTTAGTTTTTCAGTCTAGCTCTGCAAGTGGTTGTTTCATTTCTTTATGTCTGTTTTTGTTTTGTTTAGTTTGTCTCCTTTATTGACTTTTGCTATTTGTGGCATGTTTGATGATTATTGATGTTTGATTGGAGTACAATGTTGAGTGAGTGTGCTTGCTACAAAAAAGAAGTTATTTGTACGAAATCAGCATGTATATGGGTTCTATGAATTTAGAAAAGAAAAGGTAACACCATCTCATTATTCCTTTTTTTGATGTCTATAACTAGACTAGGCATAACAACAAATAGAATACAATAATCTTTAAAGCATGTTTACAATATATATATGTCTTAGTAAAAGATATAAGAGCATGTTACTTACAAAAACAATTCACGTCTATAAAACCAAATTTTTGCTGCTTTTAGTCTGTTTTATTATCTCTTTTCATCAAAGTCTAGGATTCACACCCATAAATTACAACAGGCCAAATCAAGCACTTCAGGATCCTTATTTTCAATTGTTTTGGTATGCCTCTATCTTTCCATATGTCATTGAGTTGGACCATTTTCGGTTTTGCCATGCCCATTCTTACTTTGATGTCTTTAGTACCAGAGCCATCGTTTGTTAAAGAGATCCCAAGTTTTTTTATTTTTTAAATACACAACATTTTCTGGATCAGTTTTATTGATTTAGATATTTTCTTGTGCTTGGCTTTCTTTTCTTTCTATATGCATGACCTTTGTTTTCTATGCATTCAATTCCAAACCTGTTTTTGTTCCTTTTGCATCCTGGAGACACTCATTGTCTCTCTTTTCAAGACCATGAGTCAGCCCCTTTTATCAGTGAAATTCAAGTAGCAATACATTAACTTAAAGAGGAAAATCACTTGGGTTAGACGTCATATCAAGTGAACTCATAAAGTGAGAGAGGAGTTGCTGCCCTACACAGACTTGCCAGATGTTACACTGACGAGTGTAATTGTTACACTGAGAAGACCTTATTACACTGTTACTCTCTGTTCTTTTTTT
>JAUUEB010155453.1:0-14365 GCA_032362205.1 Clione limacina
CGCCTGCTTATATATATATATATATATATATATATATAATGATGTGGGATTCAGTTTGAGTCCAACAGGGAATACTGTGTTTAATCATAAAGTTCCTCTGCAAAGCTTGGTGGTAATTAGGTGGTTTGTCTGGCCGTTTAGAGTCAGACTGTGAATTGTCTTTTTCTATTGTTGGCGTTGGTGTTTCATCAACAATTGAGTCAACATGCTTGGAGAGTTTAGTTTTGTTAGCACTAGCTGATGTATTTGACACACTGTTATTTAAAGGTGATATCATGATTGATTTTGGGGTCACAGTGAAATACTCTTCTTGCTTAATTGAGGCTATACTTTTGACAGCATCAAATGGGGCATTGTCACTAAAGTCAGTACTACAACGCCTAACCTGAGCAACAATTGCACTGTCATGGCTAGCCTTCATAGGAACAGAGTCTCTTTTTGAAGATGATGGCTGAAGGCTTTTGAGTATTACATTAGGTGGTGGGGATCCTTTCACCAACTGTTGGGCTAGAGTATATTTGGAGTATTGAGGACTTGTTTGCCTGCGTGATGTGTCTAAAGAATAATCATCAGACGTAACCATGAGGCTAAGAGGAGGAGTATGCCGCCTCATCTCAATCTCTTCTGCTTCATGAGATTTGCCTGGCCAGTACATCGGAGATGGAGGTTTATACATTGCTTCCTCATCATCATCATAATCTCTTGTTATTAAATCTGATGTAGATTTACTGAAGGGATGAGATGTCTCGACATTCAAACTATGACCAAGTCGACCATCCCATGCTTTGAATGCTGGTTCAGTGTCTCTGGTCCACGATAAGGATTTCTCAGGAGGTTCATCAGGAGTCTGGGGCGCGGAGTAAACAGAACTTTCACGAGAGACATATGTTGAGTCTGACATAACACTGTCCCTGGAACCCTGAGAAAATCTCGACTGAGGTGACATAGGTGGAGTGCTGTCTGTCACCGAGGATTGTGTGATGAACCTCGGGTTGACTTGCTGTGTCTTACCAATGGCAGGACCAAGGTTGTACTTGGTAGGCAGCATTTCATCACCTAAGAATAAATGTGTCCCACTGTCTGATTTCACAAGTGTGCCGATGTCTGTTGCCTTTTGCAGTTTTTGAAAGTCAATTGAATTTTGTGAACATGAGGTCTCATCTTCTTCGCCTATTGAATCGTTTGAGATTCGTTTGGCAAAAGGAGGGTGAGTATGCATTGGACGTAGATCAACAACAGCTTTCTTTACATGAGAAATGTCAAGCTGAGTTGTAGATGCACTGTGTTTGAAAGGAAAAGGACGATGATGGGTAGTTGTCATAGGATAGACTGGCAAATCACGTTCAGAGATGTTGACAGGATCTGGGCGCTTATTGCCCTTTTTCCTAGGAGGCGGCACAGGTAGGACTCTGCGGTCATGTCCCATACTGCGACTGTAATAGCCTGCATCGTGTATCTCCATGTCATGCTGATCATATGTGGTGCCAGAGGTGCTGCGTTGGTAAGATTTACCAGATGTGTCATGGTGGCATACATCCTCGTCATACAACTGGGTGTCACTCAATGTTAAGCCAGAGTCACGGCTCAGATTGGAAGGAGACAAATGAGACTTGGAAGCTTTGGGGCTGGACTCTGTCTCATTAGGAAAGTATTCTCTGTCCACCAAACTGTCCATTGAAGAATCATCTCTTCGAAAACCTGGAATACAAATAATAAAGATGTATAAGTCTCTATGTACAATTAAAAACTGTTGTGGTTAAAAGTCTTTTGCATATTTCTTTGCATCTCAAGTTAGCTATAGTGGATATAATACAAAATCTTATGGAGGGCAAGTATTTTTTATATAAAAAAATAGTTTATAAGACACCCACAATTTAACATATTCAGAACATTTTCTATCAAGCAAGTCATAACCACATTAGTAAATGCTATCTTTTACATCAGATCTGCTGTATCCTTGTCTACTTTTGTATGAACTGGCTAATTAACACTATATTAAGTCTCTGTGAACTGTCAGCCCTGCTAAGACACCAATTTTGCTTGTTTTAAACTTAACTGCTTAAACCAATTTAACTTATACAGGTACACAATTTCTAAGATGGAGTTTGCGCATCGCACATATTTTCTACATCATTATGTTGTTTTGTGAAACTTTGATACAACCATAATGATAAAAACATTGCATTTTCCTAAAAAATAAGCAGCATGATTCAGGATTTCCTAGCTTTTATAGAGATGTTGCATAAGGCAGAGAATATTATACTTAAAAAACAAGAATTACACACCTGTATCAGGCATACTGAGGACACTGTGCATGCTGTCAGAGTCTGTGCCAGAGTTAGAGTCTCTTTGGAGGTGCTGCCTCTTGGGCTGCTGCTGTTGATGCATCCTCAACCTATTTAACTGCTGATGATTGTTGAAGCCTTCATCATCTTCCTCTTCCATTTCCTCATCATCATCCTCCACCATCATCTCATCATCATCCTCCTCATCTTCTTCTTCCTCCTCTTCTTCTGTGTGTGATGACACCCTGGTATCAAGCCTATCTTCATCCAGGCTTATGGATGGGGAACTATCACAGCCATACTTGACAAACATGTCTAGAATGTCGTTACCAAATATGTCTTTGTGCTTGATGATCATGAAGCAGATGAGTGGGTTGAAAACATTTGTAATCTCCATTAAAGAACTCTGGACATGCTCCAGGTCTGTGCTAGCTTTGTTGTCCACGGGTTCAAGCTTGCAGAAGGATGGAGCAATACATGTCGCCAGATTACTGGGACCCATTTGGGTCTTCTGTTGATGTTTGGCTAAGTGTTGCAGTAGACATATGGTCAGTTTGACCACATTGTAGTGTGCAGGTGGCAGTTTGGCCAAGATTCTGGTGAAATAATTAAAACATCAAAATTAGCTCATTTCAAAAGCTATCAATTTGTTATTTACCTAAACTTGATCACTTTCCAAAATTTCAAAGGATTTAGGGCCTATTTTTGATGAGTTAGTGTTTGATCTTCTTAAGATCTTCTTTGATTTTAATAATCAATTTTTCTTAAGGGGGGTGGCATTCATTAAAAAGTAGAGACTTTATTCTGTTACATTAATTTCAGTTAACTTAGATTCTACATTTTGTGTTGTCCAACAATTATAAAACAATTTGAACAGGTTAGGCAACAATAACATCACATAATGGCAGTTAAAGTTTATTGAACTGATGTGTAACAAAGACAATGGGAGAAAGTAAAATAAATGAGGAGACCAATATTTAACTCTGGGACACTCTCTGGTGATAACTTACATATTGTCTTATATTATCAACATATCTATGCAAATGAGAAAAATATAAACAAAAGATACTAAGAACCGGATTGCTTTTGTAACACATACTTTATTTTAGATATAAGAACATTTGTTATACAATTTAAAAAAATCAACAGATGGAAGTATTGAATGCTTAGTTCATAGTTACTAATCTCATTAGCATGAGCTAATCTTTTATAAACTATGGCTTTGGTTTGCAGTATATGACAAACAGCATCTGATATTATTGTTCAGTCAGCTGAGAACCTGCCTTAAACATCTAACCTGGCTCAAACAGTAAAGTGTAACTTTTGTCAATACTTACATTCTTATCTTCTCTGTTTTTTCATCATCCGGGTCACTTTTTTGAACAGTTATCCACTCATCATGGAGTTCAGAGGTCAATAGGCTGCCTGGTATTGAGCGCAAAAATTCCTGGAATAGATGTAGGACATTTATGAATAAAACACATCCTGTCTTAGTTCAGAACATATATAACTTCTTTCAACCTACTAGGAGCTACACTTGTATATCAGAACATAATAAAACCACTGTTAAAATTACAAACTTTTCAAAAGATTTGACCAGGCCAGGATCTGAACACCAAACCTTCTGCATCTAGGGTGGAAACCTTAACCATTGAGCAATCTGGATTGCATGTTATGATAATAATAATACTAGACATACACAGATTGTAAAGCTCACTGTGACAGCCCTAAGCCTTAAGGCATGCTATATAAATAACATTTATTATCATTATGTTCAAGTGTTAATAGTTAATCTTTTAAATTTTAGGTAATACTTATGTCACTAATGCAACTCAGTTTTTTCACTTACATGAATCTTGAAAATAGAGAAAATAAAATGCCTAATTGAAAAAGAAGTCACAAATAAATTAACGGTTTAATATTTGTATATTGATGATGATCACTCACCTTGAACACAGAGGCAGCTGTGGGAGCTTGATGGTCCTCCAATGTAAAACTTTCTCCAGATTTGATCTTCTCTTTGATTGTTCTACCCAGATTAGCATTGTTGCCCTTCCTCATGATGCCAGATAAGTTTGGACCCCGCTGATAGACCAAAACCATCAGTCTCTGTGTATCAAAAGATAATATGTGTTATTATTTTAGTCTTTATGGTGTAGAACAATTATATAAGTTCATTTTGTGTCTCTTTTGTAAGATCACATAAAATAATAATACCATCAGTTAACAATAGGCTCATGGGCTTAGATTTATATTGGGGGGGGGGGGGGGGTTAATAATATGTGTCAATTTGGAAAGCATTTTTCTAACTTTTGTCTTTTATCACAATTTTCTAACAAATGTCTAATTTGGGTAAACATTGGTGGCTGGAGTGGGTTAAGCTTATACCCCTCACTCATACACCTATGCAGTTTACTAATGCGGCCATAGAATGACTAAAATGCTTTACTCAAAATGCAGAAACCTTGTTTATGATCACTTTAAATATCTAAACAGCCATTTTTTCCTACCAAGCAAAACATATTCTCTTATGTAGGCTTAGCTCTCTTACTGAAATGTAATAAACTTAAACAGTTCTTTGAATAAAAAAGACCTGAAGCAGTTTCATGTTTAAAAAAAATACTACTCACAATGATAGGCTCTGGTAGTTCTGAGTTTTCATCACAAGCTTCTATCAGTGGTATGCCAAACACCAATGGTTTGTGAGTGCGCATTTTCCGCAGGAGTTGGGTGAAAACGCCTGCAGACTTGGTTTTGGGTCTCTTTAATGTCTTTTGAAAGACAGAATTATCTGAACAATGGAAATAGAAATTAAAGAGTTATAAGACCTGTCAAATAATTATGCATACATTTGAACCATGGGTAATATTACTCAGGAAGGAATTCCCAATAGAACTTATGTCATGGAAGTGGTTTCTTGTGGTAAATAGGCAGAGAAGGGAGGAAACTCTGTGACAACTCTGTGAAGTCACTTTTTGTAATAGCTTTATGTAATAGATTGTATGATCACATTTCATCAGGGGTAAAAAGACATATAAATATTATATTACCCATTGGCTGATATCAACAAAGCCAAATATAAAAAAAACTATCAATTTTACTAAAAATTAACCAATTGGTTGAATAATATGCATCAAGTTTTACGATATATGGGAAATAAAGAAGACTGTTGACTAAGAATATAATGCCATTTACAAATATTAACATTAGAAAATATATTTAAAAAATCTTTATATAAAAAACAACTTATTAGCATATTTTTTTCAATAATCGATTAATTAACAAAAAGAAAACATTTTAAATGGATCATTTGGGAGGAGGTGATAGGGAAGAATAAAAGCTGTTTTAAATCATTTTAGTCGTTAGTTTCTATAGCTTATGAATAACGAATTACGACACTATCTGTAAAGGTCATAAAATTACACCAATATTATCTGATGATAACATCTGAAATTCTTATCTTATCCTCAAACTCACCTAGATGATGTTTCTTTGTGTTCTTCTTTTGTTTTAAGAAGAACTCACAGCGATGACTGTTTGACCCTGTGTCCTCTACCACTGCATTAAGGTCGCCAGAGGTCATCCTGTCAAGGTCGTCGCGCGACTTTGACCCAGTCAGCTCCCTAACTTGACTCAACTTTATGGAGAAGGGAGTCTCATGACCTGTCAAAATAAAAGTTAAAAAGTTAATAAAGTGCTGATTCAAAAAATGACCATATTTGTCATTGAAAGAATTAATTTTACATTGTTTGATATAATAACAAGAAACTAAAATGAAAATACTTATAGTGTTTCATGTATACAACATGCTAAGAAAGTCTGACCAAAAAAGATACCAAGAGAGGGATGTGTAATGGTGGTGGGTTGGTATGAAACCTTTGTGACTATATTTAGTACCTGTAAATCTTATATCAAATCCATGTATTTCAAATATTCAAAAAACTCATGTCATACATTCGCACATTTCATCTTATTTTTTTTAAATAATTTTACATTGAGATATGTTATATGCCAATATCTTTGTTGTTTCCTCGGAAGTATTAAAACTATTATTATTAAAGGTGTGATATATAAAAAGGACGATCGGATTCGGTGAGCGTTCTATATACTATCCTACAACGCCACACACATTTTTACAAAAACATAATGTATATTTCGAAGTATTTCTTCCAACGGAACGATGATCGGGAATTTCATTTCAAAAGCAATAAACATGTATTTTGGTCTGAAATGTATTTTTTCAAAGCTCATTTCAGTCCCGTCGCAATAACTGATGATGTTCGGGATGTTAAAATAACTGGTGATGTTCGGGATGTTACAATAACTGGTGATGTTCGGGATGTTACAATAACTGATGATGTTCGGGATGTTACAATAACTGGTGATGTTCGGGATGTTACAATAACTGGTGATGTTCGGGATGTTACAATAACTGGTGATGTTCGGGATGTTACAATCACGATTACTCACCATCAGCGACATCTCTAGACCTGTCTGAACGTGAGCCGTAATCTTTTGTAACGTAATAAGTGGTCGTAAAAGTTGGATACCATCGCCGACAGTGGCGAAAGAATGGGAAGCATGGTGCTTCTGTTTCATCAATATCCCCCAACATTAAACTTTGTCCATTTCATCAGTACATGATATTAATAGAACACACACATGATATTCTTCACAATCTTTCAATATAGTCAGCAAACAATATGGAACATTCCTCATCACTATTCACAAAAAGACCTTCACTTTTCCAACTATTTGTATGTAAATATTTTCACATTAGACAAAACTTAGACATGGGTGACATTTGAAAGGATGGAGCGTGTTCGTAAGCATCTTAAAATCACAAGGTATTTCACAAAATTCTCCAACGAAAACGAAGGTATGTTGTTTTCACCGAGAAAAATGACACTAAGACCTTAACTGAACCACACGCGCAACCTAAACGTCAATACATTTAAGATGACAGCTAAAATACGTCTCTCGAGCACGCGAAGTTTGAAGAAACGTAAATAATGCTACCAATATCAGCAAACACTACCATCAACTACTCTACACAAGTTTAGTTCACTATCTCTTAAAACAAGGGATAGTGTCATACGTTGGCCTCGTAAACCCAAACACTAACGTTGACATAGAAACTCCAAAAGTTCAGAACGACTAAGTTAGTTATGACTGACCGAGAAGGCCTTAAATGGCCTTAGAGATAAGATAATATTAATGTAAACTATTATGATCAATGACCTGTTTAATCATAACATGACGATTCCCCGATTCCGTAACACCGTCTGATCGCCTTTCTGATAACGACACTCGAAGTATCTTTGTGATGATCGGCGATATTCCGAGAAATTATCTCATACATACGTATGTACATCCATATTAAGTTCCAACAAAGAATGCGAATATTTCAGAGGATTGGTAGAAGGGTATGTGAATAAACGAATCTTAACAATGTTAACAAATGGATATACGACGCAATACGTCATCACACGTATCCGTCACTTAGTTTGAAATCATGGATCAACTAGTGCTAGTATCAATCAATTTATAAATACATAATCATCAAACATAAACAGAAGATCACGTGGGAGGAAAGGATGAAAAAAAATCCATCATAAAATCTTATTGTCTATTATTGTTTCGAAGCCTCACAGCTGTGGGGAGAAACGTTACATACTCTAAATGGGAAAACACAAAACAGTATACAGTAATGAGAACAGCAAAAACTAATGAAAAAACTGAATATAAAACAGTAAATGGGTGTGAAACTAACAACGCCCATTTACTCATTTCAAGCATTCGGGCATGAAAATGAATTGATATAAGCTACTAATTGCTCTACTCGTAAACTGAAATGAAATACAAGAACAAAACCTATTCAAGCGAGGTGATTAAGCATGAAAACTTGACAGCCGAAAAGAAAGCTACACGACATGAAATAAGTAATCACGATTTTTGATAATAACTTCATCTATCCGGTAACTCATCCGCATATGCTCCTGAATACATGTAGTTTGATTCAGGATGAAATGAAAAGTAAGAAAATCACTGATATTGTCAGACTATATTGATACATTTAGTATAACGAACCTTCATAATAAACAAACATCGTTTGTTCCAACAGAAAAAGAACTATAGACAGTTATAGTAAAAATGTAATAATAATGTCGCATGTAGATTATGGGTATTAGAAAAATATACATTAGTATGAAGTTCAAAGATATACCACAATTAAAGATCTGATTTAATTAATGCGAATCCACGGACAATCACGATGAGCGAGACGAACATGAAAAGGATCAAAGTGAAAACAATAAATTGTTTTCTCCAACTACACCTTGATCCTAACTGTCAACACTCTAGCATCATGCATACCGAAGTGTTTTGACATTTTTGTCGTGTTTATGTTGTACGACATAGATTGTACAAAGAGTTCGAATACGTTCACAATATTTGCACACAGCTCACGACTTCTTTCGTTTACGCAAACATATTGGAAATGTGAGCTTAGTTTCATATGATGGTTATATCATAACATCGAATTTTAAAATTATGCATCGCGTTAACAACCAAAATGTTCATAGACTTACTGCACACTAAAAACCCTGAACAAATGTATTTATGAAAATGACTTAAAACCTACGTCTGTGCATTTACCATGACACACAAAGTAAAATAGGCATTCAGTTATCTGAAATTTGAACCGTACAAAGTTTCAAAAGTCTTGATAGAAAAGAGTGTTCAATGTATATCATAAATATGGTTAGGAATTAAAATTGCTTCTGACTTTATATATTCGTTTGCTTTCAGAATTCGAGACACTATAATTACCCATCTCAGTTTCGGTATTTAAAATTAGCACTTTACAGTATTAAAAACGAAACATGAACTAAACTGTTATCAGTGTTAGATAAGGAAAAGTGCTGATCAATATATTGTTTTGTACGTCATAAAAAACAAGAGAAAGACGTAATCTCGTCATTAATGTTTTTCCGATCGGCGATATCATGTGAGCAATAACTTCTTATCTCAATAACGTACATCAAACATAAGGACTCCTTATATCAGTGACTATGATGGAAGCTTTGTGTTTCAAGGCTTGGCCTAGGCGCGTAGCCAGGGGAACATGGGGGAATTCCTCCATGTGAGATCCAAAATACTCTTAACTGCACCAATTTTGATTATTCTCAAAATTGCCGCTTCGCGGTCATTGCTTTGGTTATAACCAAGGTTGCCCCCCTCATTTTATATATTCCTGGCTACTTGCCTGGCTTGGCCCGTAACAAGACCTTGTTTTTGAATGATTTATCATGTCAGTTCACGAGGCATAGTCATAGACACATCCCACATTGATTATTCATTGTGTTAGTCAAAACGGGACGTCCCGATGTTCTAAACTTGTGGCTGTAGTGTAATCACTGTATTGTAGAAAGGTAACCTATATAGGATGATACATCACTGTATTGTAGAAAGGTAACCTATATAGGATGATACATCAGACGATGTAATCACTGTATTGTAGAAAGGTAACCTATATAGGATGATACATCAGACGATGTTCAAAGACTTTATCATTGGAGTTTGTTTGATAACATGAGGCCTAGTGACATCATCCTATCATCGTATCATGATGTATCATGTCATCGACTCCACTCAGTGGCGTATCATCATTACACTTATCGATAACAACAGATATTATGATAAGGTTATAAGGGAACATAACCGAGTAAAGATGGGACAGTTAAAAGTCAAAACAATGGATTCGTTCCCTTTATAAGGTAACGTGTCCTAGTAAAAATGAGAAATAAGAAACAAACAAATTGTGATCAGATTTTCGCCGAACCATTGTTCATTGATGTATGTAGGTCTTGACTATACATGCAAAAAGTGTCCATATATCTATAAGGTTACATTAAAATTATCTTAAAAAATGAGTGTACATCTAGTAAGTTCATCAATAGAACTCGTCTGGTAGGATTTCTGGTCCATTGATACGAACGAACAAAACACATAATTTAAAGTGAATTGAAATCTAGACTGTACAAAAACATATTCAATCAACTTTTTGTCGACTAGTTTTGTATCTATGCGGAGAACGAAAGCTGGACTCAAGATGTGAACGCCAAAACGAATGGTTACAAAGACAGGTTTGACTGTTTGTTACTACATCTTTATCATTGAGACTACAGAGTGGACACTTTGAGTACATGGTTGAAATTGCATATTTTATGGATTTCTAAAAGAGCAAAGAGTCAAAAGATACTCACACGTCTTATAATTTTTGGGTGTACTGCACTGATTGTTTTTGTTACTCAATGTAAGAGCCTTTGTGTTTCTATATCCTATGTTTGTAAAAGGGGTAACAGGTGTTGCGGGAGGTGTACAGATGAGCTCCCACAGCAACATATTCCTTGTTAAGAAGTGAACAATATCTTATGCACTTGAGAGGAATTGGGTCATCATGAATAAATAAGCTACATTTTCCAAATGAAATCACGTGATGGTTCTGATGATACACTTCTGTGAATCCAGCTTGATGAATGAATCGAACGCAACGCACTTTAACAGATCACTAACTTGAGGAATTTCAAAAATGTTATAATTTTCTCAAAGATATTGTTTTGAGCTTAGAAATTTCCAATAATCTAAAAATAAATGTCTCCTTGCGTAAGACTGTGGTGTTTTAACTTGTCACATACGTCACAGATAACACGAAGAATGCCAACAACTCTATAAACCATCCTAGGAATCACAGGTATGAGAAGAATTTGAAAACCACAAATGTAAATCCTCGCATGAGTTAGTTCCGATCACCAAAGAAAACATGAAGGAAGGATGTAACGATCAACTTCAATAACAGCTTTCAACACTGGGAAAATATTTCAAAGATAATCAACTGTATCTTTCACGTCTGTTTTGATTGACCTCCTATCGTACACACGACCTCAAATTACAAGACGCTACTTTCTGATAACTGAATACTGAATGTAGGTGATATTTTTCAGAATGAAAAGCGTCTACAACGCGAGATTTATGTCTCATTGACAATGCAACGTCACGTCATGCAGCGTCAAATGTTGGCCGCGTCAACAACCAGTCACTGACCATCATGAAGATTGAGGGACACAATAGGACTTTGAAAGACATCAGTAACACTTACCCCGGGGTAATTGATTAAGTCCCGCCTCCCCCTATAATAATAGCCAATATGACATTGATTGGTCAGCTGGACGCTATATGACCGAGTCTCAATCAATGACCCCAAGGTAAGATTATCTTTACCATGGTGACCAATAGACTCGCCATTGTCCACTAGTAACCTTGGTCGCCGTCTTAGTTTCTTAAGCTTCAGTTGCATGGATACGTAACTAGCGTAGCATTTTTCATCACAGATTCTGGGACCATTTTATCGAAAACAAACAAAAAAACAAATAACACAACTACAAAAAATATAATCATCTTTATACATTACAAAAGAAGAAGTGGTAATCTTAAAATAAAATTCACAGAAATAACGGAACTATTTCTATAAACCAATTGTAAAATATCTAACCGTATCAATGTTACACTGAGAAGTTGAAGAAGTATGATACAAAAAACCAGGTCGTGGGCGTATGCAGAATTTTTCTTCTTTCAACACATCTTACATTTTTCTGGAAAACCATTCAATCAAAACGTAATAGCATAATTTCTTATCGGTTTTGTTTTATGCAATAAGGGCGTAATAGTGCAATCATATTTGTTTCAAACTGTAAAATGGTTAATACAGGGTTCGTTTATTTTTAATTTACTTGGACATCCATTGGATTTGAATTTATACCAAATCCCAAATGACATTTAAGGGAATAATGTATATATATATATGAATGAAGAACCCGAACGATATGACTCGACACATTGATTACTTTTCAGAAAAGAGAGTTAACTGCATCAATATCATTGATGAAATAGTTATATTGCAATAAAAGTTCAAACGCCAAATGACCAACTGAGAGCAATCATAACGCAATACACATTGGGGGCATATCAATAAACGCTAATGTGTCTGTGCCGGGCTTAACGTGTGATATACTGTAGTCCCCTACTCGATTGTAATAATCATGAAGTTTGATCCAGCGTTAACAATCTAAAATATCATAAACTCGATGTGAAAACGTTGATTTGTCGGCGCCCTTTGTCCAATAAAGGAAGTCTAACCCGCTTATGGATATTAATGATGCTGAAAGTTCACCGATTAGCGATAATACACGGATTTTCTTTGATTATGCAACAACATCCAATATCGTTACTTAATTCTAGCAAAACCTAGATGACTGTGTTGGATGCTGAAAGTGTATAAATCAGACTGCTTTCATTTCCAAAACATTGGAATGCATTTCTAAACTTCAAACACGCAATATTTAGAAACTGTGTTAAGAGCTAATTGTGATTCAGTACATAAGTGCCCTCTATCAGATGTGTTTATTGCTAATAGTATATTAACCAGATTGCTTCCTCATCAAAGACAACGAAACACAGTATCGTAAAGTTCACCCCAACATAACTTAGAAACTGTATTAGGAGCTAATAGAGTATTAGTCATGGTGTCGTGTATTAACCAAGCTGAACCGTCACTCTTAACTATAAACTGTGTGGAGATCAAACTTCTATTTATAACATCATTAACGTTGTTAATTACTAACAAACACTTCACTAAATTGTGATGTGCCACAAAAGTGACCATAACTGTGATCAAAAACATTATGCGGCAGCTATTTGCCCTGCTCAGATACTGACCAAACACAATTTGAAAGGTGACAACTGACCGACGCCTTTCAAAGGCACGCGAGTAGCACGATGACAATGGACTGTGTGTTAGAAAGGTGTTGGTGTCTTCTCCCTCTAGGTCAGAAAGGTGAGGTGAAAGTCCTGAGGTGTTTATGTTCAAGTTGTGAATGGTTGGTAAATATTTGTCTGAAATCGACCGTGAAGACAAAGATGAGGCTAATATTTGTTTAGTACAGATTCCAAAGCAACACGTCGAATGTAGATCTAAGGAGGGCGTCGGCAATAACATTTATTTAAGTTACATGTACGTTTGCAATCATTATTAAAGCGTACAATATTACAGTGACCCTACATTCGAACTTACTGTTCTAAGAAAGAAAAATCATAATCGAAATTTGGGTTTCATCGATTCATAAAGGTCATTACTTATATAATATTTAAATATTAAAATATAGCTGTAAGCCAATAACCACTCGTGACTTTTTAAAGCATCAACTTCCTTCACTGTAATCTAATCAACATAATAGTAACTAAATGTGAAAGGACTATTAAACATCTATTAATAGCTCACTATACAACGTAATGTCATAGACACTGATGTACTAACACACGGTCTGTCCAACAAAGTAATAAACTGGAGGGTGTCACAACATTATACTATTTTATATACAAATAAAGACAGAAGTAATGATAGTTTACAGCAGATCGTTGATATTTCCTCAAGGTAGATCTATTTTCAATTTTTGCTTCCAAAATAGCGACACTGATCATTTATGAGATAATTGTAATAATAAAAAAGTGTCTCTCCTTGACACCCATGGCTGCAGGCTATTGGCATGAGACACGTGGACACAATAATCTCTAATGAAAATTGTTCAATAATAATCATAATCCCGAAGTTTGTATGGCAGTAAACCTGCCAGGGATGATATCCTTAACAATACTGTTGTATTCATTTGCCTTAAGGGGCCAACAGACACACTTTTATTTAATACTAAAATGTATTTAGATTGTACAAAAATACTATTATTCTTATATTCATCCAAACTTGTTTGTGTGTGTGTGTATATATATATGTGTGTATTGTGTATGTATGTGTGTGTGTGTGTGTGTGTATGTGTATGTTTGTATGTGTTTGGGTATGTTTATGTGTGTGCATGTGTGTGTGTGTGTGTATGTAAGTGTGTGTGTAAGTGTGTGTGTATGTGTGTGTATGTAAGTGTTTGTTTGTTTGTGTGTGTGTGTGTGTGTGTGTGTGTGTGCATGTGCATGTTTGTGTGTGTTTGTGTGTGTGTGTGTACATGTGCATGTTT
>JAUUEB010155564.1:0-14364 GCA_032362205.1 Clione limacina
AGTGTTAACTCCATAAAGCTGAATTTAACGACTGACGGGTTTTGAATAGGCCTAGTTTCGATTTTGCCTAGATGTCTAAAATAATGTTTAAGCTTTCCATAAACAAAAGAAAATGTCATTGCTTATTATCGTGTGTTAAACTACCTATTTAAAACAGGCATATTTACATATAAATTTACCGATTAAACCACCTAACTATGAAAAACATTACTGAATTTGATCATTCCCGGGAAAAAGGACCTCCGGGATCGGGATTCCCGGGATCAGAGCAACCGGGAATATCAACAACCCTAGTAGTAATAGATAGAGGGCCCTTTGCAGGGTCCAGGGACAATACCCTTATTGACGCCATGGAAATAAGAAATTTCAAACATTGTTAACCAAAAATTATACAATTCCCTACTCTGAAATTCATTGATTTCATATAAAAAAAATTGTATTCATTAATAACTTACTTAAGTGATGTATATCAAATTAAAGGTTGTTTCAAGCCCTGTTCAAAAGTAACAACATATTTTAAACAGTCTCATTATTACTATCAAGGCACTTGAAGTGGGTGGAAAAATGTTTGAAACTTAATAATAGAGGTGGGTGGAAAACACAAACTTTACTCATATGATCTGATATGATATGAGTTTTGCTGATAGACCAATTCTAAACAATGAAAAACAAAACAGTAGAACCTTGAAAACAAACAAGTGAATAAACAGGAGAAGTGTGCATTGTTCATCCTTCATTCGTTTTGATAAAGTTAGTCTCAAATAAAAGGGAGATGATCCTCTAAGCGAAAGTGTCTTAAATATATTGAAGTCTGTCTTGAAACTCACAAAAAAACGATTCTCTGGAATTTCTGAAAATTCAGCGATATGTGTACTAAAATGGTAATATCTTGGTCAAATATCAACTGATTTTAATAAAGTTGGTCTCAAATGAAAGGGAAGATGGTCAGACAATGTTTTCAAAGACTGGCTTCAGCTTTGTGACATTTCCAAAAATCCTGGAATTTTTTCTTACTATCAAAGTGTTGATAGGTTAAATAGACACTGTTTACAAGGTACACAACACTTTGTTTTACTGAAATAGGATGACCTAAACTTGTTATAAAGTTTTCTAAAAAACAAGGGGTTCAGCTTCGTTTTATATTTTAGAGCCGGCTTCGTGATGTTTTGAGATTTCGGCTTCGTACCCATGTCTGAAGAGGGTCCTCTAAGCAATAGTGTCATGAATCTATCGTAAAACAAAAATATCGTCCTTTATTTCACGAAAACAGAGTCCTAGTATATCCAAAAAATCAATGGATTTTCCGTTAATTTCTCAGAGTTAATAATCTTAGTGAAAAATAAGCATCGTGGTGCTGTGCATTTTCTTCCAAAAATAATAATTCTAGGGCTACAATTATTAGGGTCTTGATAGTAAAGTAGCTGCTCATGTTTGCTTAAGCGTAGGCTGATGGCAAAAAAAATAAATCTTTTTGGGGGTATTTGAACTAAATCAGGTGGTGTAATTGAGTTGTTAAATCAATTATCTGGGGAAATTCACATTATCATTTTTCTAATTCCAATTGTCAATCGAGATTTTACAGAACTGATTAATTCAACCACCCTGATAATCCAGGCATCCCTATAGACGACTGTGGACTTCCTTCTGTGTTTTCTACAATATACCTGTTTTTTTCTGAAAAACCTGACAAAACAAAATTATTTAAGAGAACAAAGACGTCCATACCATTTGGGTTAGACTAATTTTTCACAACAATACTCACCAATTTCTAACACTTCTCTGTGAACGTTCTCAACTGTAACATCAGTCAGTTTTGATGTTGCATCAAGCTAAATGAAAAAAGAAAAAAAGACCCATTTTAGCATTTTTTTAAATATTCCAAGAATGATATATATACATACATCATCATGATCATCATTTATAGTGTATTTTCCGTGTAGCATGGGTTACACTTTTCCCCTAGAAATGGCACTTCGCCACATATCACGGTTCGGGACAAGCTCTGGTGCTAGGCCCTTAGCTCTGAGGTCCTCTGCAATATTCTCTCCCCAGGACTTTGGAGGCCGACCAGCGACAGGGTCACCTGGGATCACCAAGTCTTGTACCTGCCTCAACCAGCTGCTCTCCTCCTTTCTTGCTAAGTGGCCAAACCAGCGTAGTCGACTGCGGCGCATCACAAACGATGTGACAACAAGCCTTTTCCTCAGAAGGTCGCAGGAGTCTCTGTCCTTCGGTGCGGCACGGCACATCCAGCGAATCATGGTCATTTCATTACTGTGAAGTATCTGTCCGTCCTCAAGGTTGGCTGGCCAGGTCTCAAAGCGTTAGAGCATGACAGTCTGTTCAATTACCTATATTTTGATACCAACTAGATTTCTCTAGCACGTTTAGTTCTTAAGATATAGCCAGTTTAAGAAGAAGAAAACGTTCATATTGGTCGATTACCCCCTTGCGAACCAAACTTAGACTCAAAATGTCGTCATTCCTTTGAAGCCAATGACAATCTATATTATCAGGCTTTCACTATTTTCCAAATATCGTTCAGAAAACCTTATATCATTCTCCAAGCTAGAAATATTCAATTATGATGAATTCCTTCAGTTGAGGATTCTCATTCATCTTGATATTAAATCAAAGAATTTCATTGACGATACAATTTTACTTTATTTTGATTTGTCTGTTCTATTTCCCCAGTCCCCCCAATGTTCTCCCCCTCTCCCATGAGTAGCAACAATCTTCATGATGATGAAGATTATCACAACACTACACTAGATGGAGCCTACTCCCCAGCATATATTTCATTCAACTTTGACCTTTTACAGCCAAGACGGAATAACAGTGTTAGATTTGCTAATTGACCAATATTTGACCTTGTTATGTTATCTGTGTCAATCATTTTAAGGGACCCTTTTCATCTATTTTGAACTATAAGAAAAAATGAATTCAAAGTTAATGCAGAAAAGAAATCTATGAATATCTGATTTTTTTACAGGAACAATATTTATTTTATTTAAATTCAATGAATTTTCACAGGTTCAAATTAACAAATGTATTTTAACTATCAATCGTGCATTACTTATGTTACTTGAGAAAGTCTTGATCGACTCTAGTAGGGAATTTCTTTCAGACTGTTCGTTGTATTGTTTTCATACAAATGGAAATTAAGAATGTCTACCATTACCTTATCATTTCGATCAAGTTTTGTTTTCAGCTAGACATAGTTATAAAGAAATGTTCAAAATACTATACACTTTGACAGAATTTTGAAACATGAATCAATGCTTGGTGTTCCAATTTGTTGCAACACCACACAAATAAGAAGCTTCATATTAAAAGTTATATTGATAGTCTCTCTATCATTCGTCTTAATCTCATAAAACACAAATTGTTAAATAATAATTTATTATCATTGTCTGTTTGTAATAGCATTTTGGATGTTAAGTAAAATTCCCCATACTTGTTACCAAGCGTTGGATAATCAGGACTAGAGTTCTGATGTTTTGAGATATAGGGCATTTTGAGGAGTTTGCCATTGCTCCTTCGCCAACTTTAGCTTAGCTTGGTTTAACAGAGGTGCCAAAAATGTACTGGAACTGGGAATTGAACTCTGGTCACCCACTTGATAGCCAGACGCTCTAGCAACTGCGCTATTGCCTCCTCAGGTGGTTCATCTCAGTAATAGACATATATCTACAGAACAAATGATGCTGTTTTTCTAACATGTTATCCCATAGTCAACTTTTCTTGAGTTCACAGCTTTAGGCCATACATTTTTCTTGTTTCTAACCTGATTCGTTGCTTGTTTTCCAAAAATGCTCTGAATAGTGTTGAAATTAAGAGAATTAATATATTTTTTTAGATGAAGGTATGAACACAACTGCATGTAACTAGACATTCATTCTCTCCCTCATGCACATAAGCACAGCACATCTATGAATATAGATTTGAAAGAAAGAAAAATATAACCTTTTGCTTAAATGGATGACACTTGATATTGAATTGTATTATCAAAATGTATAATTTCATGTTGAAAATGTGTAATGAGATTACAGGATTTTGCTTGCAATTTAAAAAGTGAAACAAAACTTCAAACGTAATTTGATTGCAGTAGATTTTTATTTGTTGACTTGAAAATAATAACATCTAGCTAGCATAACATTTGAATCTTGCGCTAACTATAAACAGTGACAATAAAATTATTTGAAATTCAAAATATGTACAATGTTCTAATATTAACCTATGTTAATGCTTCAGAATACAGCCTTGTTAATTGTTTATCATTGCTTCAGCAAATAAACTAGGATTCTCTGCCAAATGTGGACACATTGTTAGCTCATTATGAAAAGACATGCATATGTAAATTTTACACTCTTCTGTTTGTATGTCATTTTAACTACTGCTGCAGGAGGATATTTATTGTACCAATCTTATTCAAATAATGATATCAATTTCATTGTAGGTTATATGGCTTATCAGAAAATATTTGCTTGATAATAAATCACATAAGCCTTTAAGTGTTCTTATTTTTGATATTGAAATGTCTAGGTTATATTGCACTTAGGCTTGCGTAGTCATAAAAAATATAATTGACTAATGCCACAGTAGTTGTCTTTATCAAGTGTTCATAATAGTGTAAAGTCTATTCATTCATTTATTGGATGACAAAAATCTTAAAGTAAAACAAGTTCAACATCCAAACAGGCTATGGCTATCACAGAATTTAGAATAGTATAAAAAGATCCAAGGAAAATTGTCGTCTTCCGCAAGGTGGCCCATGACATTGGTTCTATGTCTTTGCTGATGTTAAGTTCTTTCCCTCCTAATAGAATCATGCCTGACTTTCAGTCTTCACTCCATCCATTGGTGTATCACCTGCAACAAATGAAATGTATAATAAAATAAAATATAAACTAATCAAATATATTTTACATGACAATTGTGTGTCATAAAAATTCAAGGCGTTTATCCAGAGTCAAAGTCTTGTTACTCAAACTTCCATTTTGTGTTTATTTATATCACAATAACAATAAATTAGTTGTTGTCTCAAATGTAACATGACTTTATCTATTTTACCATTTATAATACAAATAGATCTTGAGGTATTTAAAATAAGAAAATACAAATGCGACATCTCTATTCAAAACATAACATATTACACAGATTAAAATTCTGAGGAAAAAACCTGTTAAGGTTTGAGGGTCAAATTAAAAAAAAATGTGATTCCCAGTTTCCGTTTTACATGGTTTGATGGTAAATATAAAGATAAATCTTGTTGAAAAAACATCTTTTTGACATATCTTCTTCCAGTTTTAATATTTTAATGTTAACTTTATGCTAATTAATTCTCAAGCTCAAAAGGCTGTTTTCTCAAAACAATGTTTTTGAGACATAGCACACTGAAACCACTATAATTTTAGTATTTCAAGTAATTCGTTACTATTTTTTCAACAAATTATTTTAAATGTATAAAGAATAAGAAATAGTCTAAAATTCAATTTTCATGATGCAAAACATATGGATGTTTTGACAAGCGACGTCACAAATATAAAAATTAAATAGCTATGGCTAACAGTACTGGCCCCAAAATTACAAGGTGGACTTAAAAAAGAATCTGAATCAGACATTTTCCATGTTATCATGTTTGTAACGTCAATGACATTAATTATTATGAAATCACACTGCCTTATGTCAAAAAGAAACATCATAGCATTATAAGTCTGTCTTTTTCATCAAGACCTGTTAAACCTGGGGATAAATCTTCGAAAAGATTTTCAGCACTCCAATTTAAAAAAAATATATTTTTCACTTTCTATGGCATCATAGGAAAAACATACATAACACTATGCAACAAAATTTGGGGTGATGTGGGTACAAACTTTGAGTGACACATTTTGTTACGTTAAGATACTATTATGTTTTACAAGACAATTGGAAAATTCTAGGACTAGAAGAAAATTGCTATAAAAAATTCACTTTCCTTCATGTTACAGTTTTGTTCATAAATAGAAAAAGTCTTTACCATGTTATCCAAGTCCTTGATTTATACAGGCTCTTGTTCATACTATTTCACAATTATGCAATTGATAAATTTCATCAAAATATTTTATTTGTGAGAATTCATTACAAATTTTGGTCACATCATATTATGTAAATATTATCCAAATAAGCTATCATGTATCATGTGTATTAAAGAGTTTCATGTGCATAATGCATAATGGGGAAGGTCAAATCAATTTTTGCTTGTTTTTCACAACATATCATGTAAATATTGTCAAAATATTAAATCTTTGCGTAATGGGGGAAAAAGAGTTGATTGTAAAATAAAGATGTGCATTATAAGCAGGCAAAATCTTTTTTTTAATAAAATGATTTCCCTTGAAACCTCTCTGTACAATCATATAACTTGCATAATCCTTCGACTTTGTACATTGGAAGGTGGAAACTTGGTCACAAACAAAAGAAGAGTTATCTTATCTTGTTTTATAAACTGATTTTTGGTTTATCATAAAATGCATTTCCTTCAAACCTCTGTCTCTGTACAATAATTAATCATGCATCATTTCTCTTTCATTTTGCAAAAATTCAGTTCCCATCACATAACACATAACAGCCCCTAGAGTATCCCGATTAGGAGATAATTACATTATTTCATTTGTTTGTCAAGGTCGGGTACAAACACTTTAAATGAGCAACCTATTTTCAGAAAGTGAAAAGGATATGTCGACTTTCTTTATTATTTGAAAAAAACCTGATCTAGTTACCTCCTGGTGTCAGGTTTTGCTAATTTTCTCATTATCTCAAGGGGTGTTTCCCCCACTGCTTTCACCACACTAACACTAACAAGGCCTCTTTGTTAACTACATTTAATTAATATTTCTCATTTTACTACCAAATACACAACAGAACATAATTTGTTACTATATTCTTTCTTTTATAACACATTTCTTAGATAGCAATTTATTTTCCCCTTTGACATTTCTGTGAACCAATGATGACTGTATCTTGTGTATATAATGTTGATCAAGATATGGGTGAAAATAGTTAACAAAAAGGTATTTTGGCGGTTAATAATATGATTTATATATTCATCATTATAAAAAAAACACATCTTATTTCAAAATGCTGACAGTCAGAATTAAATTTAAAAAAAACAATAATTAAAAAAATTAGACTAATGACGAAAGCCAGTAGAAGCCACACCATAGTATCAATGAGACTGTCACTTATGGGCCTTGTGTGTACATTTGAGTATATCAACGACAATGCTAAATCATGTAGATGTCATACTCTATTTAACTTCAACAACCTTAATGTGCTTGACATGTATGCCCAGCAGCACTTGCAGGTTGCTAATGGAACAAGGTAGACCTTGCGCATTTATGTTAAATCAATTCTGCGCTTATTGGGCAACGTAATCTATGTCAAATCTTACACTATCTGTACGCACTTATATTTTTCTATACATCTCATGTGAGTAACATTTATTTTGCTTCACACAGAGAAAGACGTATTGCACGGATTTAAAAACAAATAAAACTCTACATTCCCTTAAATTGTGTAAATATAAGAAGACTTTTGTAATATGTGTTATGAAGTTATAATTAAGTTACTTTAGGGTTATGTATATCACAAAATAAGCATTATGATTAATTATCACAACTGTTACATAAATGTTATGATGAAGCGCTTTGATCACATTTATAACCATTTTTTTTTCCATAAAATCTTTTTGCGAGTCTTTGCATAAGCTGCATTACCAAGCAACATACAAACAAAACATATCATGTCTGCACTTTACTCAGATAAATTTCATGTTAGATTTTTAGCCTGTGTAAACAAAATCAAAAGTTTTGTAAACACAAATATAACTAATAATGCTTAGAATTCATTTTTGCACTGGCCTTCTATTAATATACTCAAGCAGGGTAAGGCTGTAGCGTCCGAGTGTTTGTACGATCAATGACGTGGATTTACTTGAATGCATAAAGAGCACTTACAACTTCTATACTATGTGATGAATGAAATATGGTTTCAACAATATTAACTGAGAGATCACAAGGAAGAAATTTGAAGGTTATCTTTGAATGGTGGTATTTGAAAACGCGTCTTTGTGGCCCAGTTGGTTGGAGTGTTGCACTGGTAAGATAAAATCTCTCTGCTTGAATACAGGGACGGGGGTTCTAATCCCACCAGAGTCACATTTTTCAAAACTCATAGTGTAAGAAGGTACAACATTTTTTTTAAATCTATAGGGTTAAAGCAAAGTTAGCACCAAGACCAAGCAAAACCAATATGCTTTTAATATAAAAGAATAACACTTAAACCCTGTGTAAACCAAGAACTTAAAGATTAAATTTTTAAAAGCGATTAAACAGTATGACATTTGCAGCTAATCACCATGTCACCTAAGAGAATGAGGTGCAAATACAAAACCTTTATTGGACTTCCTGAAAAACAATTCTGAGTAACTCATACATGTCAATGGTTATTATATTAATAAGCGTAGAAAGCACTTGATTCACACCAGATCACTGAAGACGAGAAGAAGTCTCAAAACAGACTGTCTGAACCAGGTGTTTGGATCCATTTAATTAATAGGCCTAGAAAGCATTCATAGTCTCATAATACAAAAGGTTTAAGTAAAGCAGATTTCTTTTCAGGTTGTCTTCAAATTTAATAAAAGCGTTACTTGATTATGCAGGAGAGATCATGTGTAGAGTCATGTGCAAAGAATATGTGCAAAAATCATGTGAAGAAACCATGTGCAATCCTTGTGCCTCCAGCAAGCATTATGCCAGATTATAGTGTAGTGTTATCAAAGCTCACAATGTCAGATAACAACATTGTTTGTGCGTGCAAGACAATATGCATGTTTATTTCTTGGTTTTGGTCATGTGTCACAATACTAAACAATAGCTCTTGACATAAAGGTTAAAGTCTTGTTGCCAGAATGGTTGATGTACTGTCCTTTTGACTTCCTATTTGGCTAAGCTTTGACAGCGCTCCCAATGATGTTATTCAGAAATATATTTTAAAGAGGGTCGGTACTGAACACACAGGGAAGAGTAATGAAACCTTGCTTATTTTACATATGCTGTTCAGAGATTTTTAACACTTTTCAAACTATACATATATTAAGTATTATAGAACATTTTTGTTTTTAATTTTTTCAATGGCAATTTCCCTGCAATTCAAAAAAGAACAGAGCTGAAACAAATATCTCATAATATTTTAAAATAAATACAGCATTTAAAAAAGAAGTGAACAGAATACTTCTATGCTGTTAATTAAATATTGCTCATATAAAAAAAATCAAAGTGTTTTTTTGCATACTACTTGTATAAAGACCAAAAATGAGAATTACCAAATAATAAAAATACAATTTAAATAATTTGAACAATTGGCACTCTCTTGTTTAGAGAAGCAAAATGCATATGGAGGGAAAAAATTAGAATTGACTAGCCAGCCTGACAATTATGTAATTTGACCTTTGAACCAAAGGCTTTGAATAGTATTCTTCTGACACATGACTCATGTAGCAAGAAAACAAATGCACCATTCTCATCAGACTGAGATGTGTCAGATTCAACCTGTAGTTAACTGTGAATCCTCTTTGTTTTCATCTGTCACTTCATTTGCTGCTGTTGTCTCTTCAGCATTGTCGCTAGCACCTGCTGTTTTTGCTGTCGGTGAGCTGGCAGCGGGTTGGTCTTCTTCTTGGTTATTGCTTCCCGGCGCTGCCTTTGCTTCTTGTGAACTGGGGTTATTGTCAATTTCTTCCTCTGATATTCAAAATGAAGTGTATGAAAATGCAACTCTACAGGGACAGACAGAATGTTTACACAAAAAAGCAGGACTAGACAAGAGCTGCTAAGATGTGAAAAGACTAAGAATAAGGATACCACTTTGATGTTCAATACAGAAAAACAAATCAATCTATTCACATGGTGTTTAAAGGATTTTAAACTTTACTATTTTTAAAATACACTAAAATCACCTCTTTAAATTAAAGAGGTGATTTTAGTGTATTTAAAAAAATGAGTGATTGACAGAATATCAATTCTCCATATTTATACTTATACCTTAAACCTTTTAAACATCAGATTTTAGATAAATTGATCTGTTCTTCTGTTTGCGATTTCAAATGGGAAAGGTAACTTTTGGTAACACCCTGTATAATGATGTCACTATTGAAGAAGAATAGGAAAAGCATTGGTTGTTTCTAAAGTATTTTTTCATTTACTGATGAAGGATGAAATAACTAAGCAAAGTAAACAAGCATTGTCTATGGTTCTTAATGAAATAACATATAACTAAGGTTATAATTGCAGAATGGACAACAATAGATTGGTGTAAAACGGTTGTCTACTTACTGACATAGAGGATAGGACTAAGGCAAAACAAACATGCTTGTCTACAGGTTTCATATGACTGTATTTCTAAATAAGAACTATAGACAAAGAATCTCAGGATGAATGCGTGTGTTGTTGATTATTTAAGATGTAAAATATTTCTATATGAATTCATATACCTTACTCATGTTATGTTCAAACATTCCTTTTATCAACAAATCAACAGATAAGTTTTGGACCAAAACCTGAAGATAACTCAGCTTTTATGCTATCTCACTTTTTTGAAAATTAAATCATTATTCTTATTGAAAATAGCACTATGATGGTATCTAGTCTAAATAGAAAATAAATAGAGACACACTATTATAAAAAACTAAGGTAACTTCAAATAAACACAATAAAAGAAAATAAAATACAATGGATAAAGGAGTTTTTAACCATTAAAGAAAAAAAATACAATGGATAAAGGAATTTTAAACCAAAAAAGAAAAATAATTATAAAGGAATTTTCAACCGTATTATTGCAATAAGAAAGATATTTTTTCATTTCATTTTCAGAACATTAACAAATAAAAGCAAAAGAAAACAGATCTAAGGAGAAAACCATTGAATTATCTTCAAATTCTTGGATGTATTAATTCATTATTTCAATATCTAAAAAGGACACAATCCCAAGATGATCAAAAAAAGTTAAAACAAAAATTGTTTAAAAAACAGACAAACATAGGAAAAGTAAAAAGAATAAAAAAAACAAAGAAGATTGAACTAAAATTCAAAGTAAATCTAATGAGAGTTTTATTCAAAACAAACAAAAAAGCCCAGAAATAACAACAGATCAATAAGACTCGAGTGATACCTGATCACATACTACAGTAAACAACGGTTAAACACAAATCCATGTTACTGTCCTTTTGCTTTCGGTTTTTCACATAGCTTGAGATTAAAGAGAGTATCACAATTTATGCTTTAAAAAGGGACAAATTATAAAAACTTTGTTCGTACGACTTTTGCAAAGGCAAGTTTAATTCAATTCTAGTGAGTGAATGACCTTTGGAATCACTTTGATATACTGCTATCGCGTTTGCTTGTGTGACTGCGTTTAGCCCTGTCAATTTTTTAAAACCAATAAGCTATATTACACTATCAATAAGAAAAATCCAGGATGCGCTTGAAAATAGTGCTGTTTACCTCAGAACACTCTTATTTACTTTGATTTAAAGACATAAGCATTTTGATTTTTGAAAGAGTTGATCAACATAGACAAAGAAGGAAAAAAACTGGACAGTCAACTTTCCTAAGCTTATTGACTGTTTGGTTTAAGCGTTTTTGGTTTAACAGTTGTTTACTGTAATGTTATCAAGGCTGCTTGTGATTGTCAGCTTTAATCTAAAAAGAGTCTGTCAATTTTTCCCCCTCTTTTTCTTATATGTGAAAATTAGCCAACTTTCATGCACAATCATTTGATAACTTTCCTTATTTTTCAACTTAATACATAATTATGTTATGTTGCTGATTGAGCAGTATTGAGAAGTCAAAATATGGACCTGCATGAAGTGGAATTTTGCTTATTGGGGACAAAATCCCCTGAAAATATCATTTCTTTATCTCTTTTAAAACAGATATTTTCAAACAGGAAAAAAATTTTCCTCCCAAAAAGATCCTTTCCAAGGGGATAAGAAATTAATCAAAATATATCTCATTTCATCAGTTCCAAAAAGCCTCATGAAATTGCCATCAACCTTACTTATCAATAGATTGGTTCTCAGACACATTCTGTCCTTTTTTTATGGTAAAAATTTAATATTTCATGGACTCTCTCACCAGCGTTTAATCCAATAATTTAACAAATTGTGAGACTACAGGGGAAATCAGATAAATCACTTTTTAGGAGTCTGAAGGTAACAAATGCTGTACACTCACAGAGTCCAGAACATATTTTAAATCATAAATTTTACAGAAAACAACGTACAGGCACATGTACCTACATTTTATTCTTATGTAACTGGTAATTTAACTATGCGTTTGAACACTGTCCAAAATCTGATACCCTCAAAAAAGGTATTGATCTGGTTTTCCCCCTGTAGTCTTCATTTGTTTAGCACAATAAATTAAAATAAAACAGATTAAAGTACCAATAAAGAATGTTAGAGGAAGATCTACAATGATTTTCTAGCGTGACCTATGACATGTGACCTATGACATATTACCGCCATTTGGGGATGCATGGAACAAATCTGAGAAAAAGTCAAAATTAATCAAACAAAAAATAAACTTTGTGTTCTTTACACAACTTTTAGTCAAAATATAAAAAAAATTATTATTAAACAGCGAAAAGAATTGAAAAATTCAATAGAGACATTTGTTTTTATCAATAACGGTTTGGGAGTTATTCAGATAAAGAAACAACTTGTATATGCATGATTCTTCATTAACCAATTTAATTCAATTAAAATAAAAGGTTCCTATCGTCATAAGGCAGACATTGCTGAGAATGGTTACAAAGTTTTCACGCTTTAACAATTTTCCCTACATTTATTAATCACTACTTTTATTTTCAGATACTATTCTGATAAACTAACAATATTGGAACAATAACAAAATTCATTATTATACAAATGTTTCTGATTTTTCTGAAGTATGAATTTATTGCTGAAGAACATACTCTAGAAGAATAACACTATATTGTCATCATAAGAGAAAAAAGCAATATGGAGGAATACCATTAAAAGATGGAGGAATACCATTAAAATAAGATGGAGGAATACCATTAAATAAAGATTAATATAACCTATGTTGAAAAGAGTGAAAGAGTCTAGATGAGGTATTAAAAGAAAGGTCAGTGAGAATAAGTTAAGTCATTAAGAATCTAAAATGAAAGATCCACAGGAACGTGGCATACTTCTCTTGAGGTTAATTTCATTAAAAAGAATCAATAAACAGTCAGATGGGTGCTTTAAAAACTACTTTGTTGATTAATTTTCAATTAAATATATATGACATTTTGAATACAAAGTAAATCCTATCGCAACATTAAGACAACGGAAATCGAAAATTAGTTTCTTGATATTTTCAAAAAAGAAATCAACTACCTTCTTACTTGTTCACTATGTTCTTTTGTCATATTCAAAAATGATTCTATAGTCAGTACTTTGTTGAACTTATTCTGCTTACTTTTATTACCTGTGGTGAATTTAAACAAAATTTCAATAAACCCTTGACCAATCTTGTTTGTGTCATTGAGGTATCAATATACCATTGTTCAATCTTATTTGTGTCACAAAGATATCAATAATTTGTTGTTAACAAACATACCTTTCTTGCCATCATCACCTTTTGCACCACCTTTTGTTACTTCTTCTGGGGAAAAAAAATGGAAATAGACATAAATAAATAATGCCTACAACATTCATAAACTTTGAATACACACACAAATCACAACTCAACATCTTTGGTAGTTTTGAGCTATGAAACCAGATTAATAGTGTATAGAATGTCTGGTTGTATTTAAATGAAACTGTTGACTATTTAACACAACAATGGGGGCTAGCTAGCTATGGTTGTTTCTGATGGTACGGTTGACATGCATAAACAGCCAGCACCCATTTCATGTGAGTAAATTGACACCAGGACTATATGTCTGTGACAAGACAAAGTGAACTACTCGATAAGATATAAAAATAGACTTTTGGGGTGTATATTTTAATCAAACATCATTTAAAATACATTTCTTAATCTTGCAAAAAGCGGAGAAATGGATAAAAGATCTAAATACTGTACAAGAGATGTGTCATTAAAAAAGTAAATTACAAAAAAGTGCTGGATGGGTAGAATTAAGCGCCTAGTCACATCATAGACAGACAATAAAAAGTAAGTCATATGGAAAATTTGGGCATATCAAAGATCCAAGGATGGAAACCATAAGAGGAATAGTCCACTAATCATCATCATCATCATATCCATGTTTATTTGTACGGGCCGGGATTAATCCTCTACAGAGGGTAGGGCCCGCTTG
>JAUUEB010155675.1:0-14364 GCA_032362205.1 Clione limacina
TTGAAAAGTCATTTCAGGATTGGGAGAATTTTGAAAAGTCATTTCAGGATTGGGAAAAAAAATTGGTGGCACCCATGCTGTAAATCTATAATGCATTAATAGGTGCTTCAGGTAAACATATGGATATTTTAGAAAGATAACCTAGACATTGTCAAATCATTATTTTAAAACTTTTCTTTTACAATTTTTTCACAGTTTCAAGCCCAGCGAGACTGGTTTCATGTGCAACAAGAGTACTGGAGGGAAAAGCAGCACCGTATGCAGCATATGGGACGCGGAGGGCATATGGAACCAGGTCCCCCTCCATCCTACTTATCATCAATCACTCAGAAACATGGAGGAATGAGTGGTCCTACATCTCCAACCATGAATGGAATGAGGATGCCCATGCCTCATGGTCCACCAATGGGCCCAGGCATGGATCCAGAAAGTATGGCTATGTTTGGAGGACCTCCTGACATGTGTCGACCTCCTGGCATGGGTGACCCAATGTCAGGTCCCCATGGTTACCCTCATCCTCATGGTATGCCCCCAAATGGACTTATGGAGCCAGGTTTTGACCCCTCTATGGCAGGTGCCATGCCACCGGGAATGGGGCCAGGACCTCATGGACCAGGTGGTCCTAGACACCATGGACCGATGAATGGTCCTATGAATGGTCCTATGAATGGACCTATGAGACAACCCCACCCTCACATGATGGGTCCAAATGGGATGATGATTGGGCCAGGAATGAAATCTCCTAATCAGGTGACTCTCCACAGGGCAGGAAATCCAGAACAATTTAATCCAGAGACAATGGGAGGTGTTGTCCCACCAGTTACATCAGCGAGCAGTAACAGTAGTAAACCCCCGCCTAGCTATGCTCAGGCTCAGAAACGAAAGAGAGTTGATGATTTAGATGATGGCTATAATAAAGGAAACTTGCAACAAACTCCATCTCCAACGAAAATCCACTACCACCTCAGTCAATTTGAGGGACAAGAATTAACAATAACTAAACAGCTTAACTCAGCTTTTGTGGATGGCAATGGTGGTGATGAATCAACATCCATGAACAACGGCCCAATGGCCTGCTCAAATGCACAAACTGGCATGACTAATAGTGGTCCCCACTTCAACAACCTTGCCAATTCACCGCTTCATGCAGGTTCTCACTCGAACAAAGGTCCATTGTCAAATTCAAGCCAAACATCTAACCACATCCCAAACTCTCCTATAGTCAGTGCCCCAGGCCCTGGACAGCCCTCCACACCCCATTCAGGAGGTCCTCACTCAGCTGGAGGCCCCCACTCTGTTGGTGGACCCCACTCAGCAGGGGCCCCATCTTCAGGAGCTAACATGAGGCTATCTCACTTTGACCCACCCTCTCTGAGCAATGGTGTCAACAGTGCACCTCACACACCCAACCCCAGCAGCAACAGTAAATCCCCGGCATCATCTTCTATGTCCAACATCACATCCGCCAGTCTTGCAAACCTGGCGAAGGGAGTAGAGAACTTATCCAATCAAATGCAGCAGAATATGATGCAGGGTGGTCCATTCCACAGCATTCAAGTCCAAGGTCAGATGAGTAGCAGCAATAATAACAACAACGGCAGTGTTGCTTCAGTAAACAACAGCAGCAGTAGCAATATACCCACAGCACCAACTACCTCTTCATCCCCATCAAATCCAGTATCAACCCTCAATTCTCACAGTACTCCAGCCAGCACAACACAGAGTAATGGGCCTCCAAGCGTAAATAACACATACATTGCCACTAATATGTCAATCTCCCAGGTCAATAATGTGCCAGGTATGAACAATTATGTTAACATGCAGGCGCAGAACATGAACAGCGAATCTCCTCACTTGAGTGGTGGAGCAGCACAGTGTTCTGGGCAGCATCCAATGCCTCATGACATGAGCATGGGGTCAAATGTTGGTTCACCTATGATGGGACCTGGACATCCAGGAAGTATGATGCAAGGTGGTCCTCGGATGCCTCACCATATGGCCCAATCACAGGCTATGATGGGCCCAATGCCGGGTGGGGCTCCAGGCTCAACTTTTGGTCCCAACCAAGGATCTACAGCTCCAATGGGTTCCAACCCTGGTGGACCCTTACCCCCTCATAGACCTAGTTCTTCCTCCAGTTTGCCTGGAACACCACCTGCTATTCATAAAGGTGGTCAGTTTACAAGCCCACCTCTTACTCACCCACAATTGACTGGAGCTGGATCTCAACCACCCAGAGGAGTTTCATCCCCATCGTTTCCAATGACTTCTAGCTCTAATTCAAGCGTTCAGATCCAACAGAAAGGACATAACACCATACAGTACCTGCCTGCCAACCCACCCTCGTCTCAAACTAACGCAGTCCCCGGGAAGCCAAGATCTGATATGGAATACAACCTGCCAAGATTTCCATCACCTATATCTGGCATCGATGGGAAAAATCCATCATCAACTCTACAGTACTTTCCAAACTCTTCACCAACAGGGGGTCCCAGAGGCCCTATGCCCAGCGCTCTCTCAGCAGCAGAATTAATGGGCCCAGAGTTTGCAAATCAAGCATCAATTGCCATGCACCAGTCTTCTATGATGCGCAGTCCAAGCGTTGGAGATATGATATCAATGCAGAATCATGGTCCTGGTATCCCACCAGCCTCTATGAGACCAATGGACAACCCGGGTTCAATGGGTGGTCCAGGACCCATGCATGGTGGGCCTGGTCATATGATGGGTGGACCTGACCCCTTGATGATGGGCGGATCTATGAGACCAGGTCACTCACCTAGCTCTATGAGATCAATGTCTGGGATGGGACCAGGAAGTTTAGACTGTGTGACACCTATTCCAGGAATAAGTGGGGATTATATGAACAGTGGACCTTCAATAGAGCAAGCTCAGGCACAAGCACAAGCTCATGCTGCTATGATGATGCAGGGAAACAGTCAGATGCCTGTCTCGTCGCCACATCCACCCATGCCATCAGGTGTTCCCTCTCCTCACATGCCCTCTGGCCCTCATGGACCAATGACATCAATGCATGGCCCTGGTGGCATGCCTGGATCATCTCCTCATGGAATGCCAGTACAGTCGCCACATGGACCTATGCCTGGTTCAATGTCAGGTCCATCCCCTCATGGACCAATGCCAGTCCCTTCACCTCATGGACATATGCCAATTCCCTCATCCCATGCAGCTATGTCTGGGCCATCTCCTCATGGACCTATGTCAGGACCTTCTTCACATGGTCCAATGTCTGGTCCTTCTCCACATGGTCCAATGTCAGGACATTCTCCACATGGTCCAATGTCAGGACCTTCTCCACATGGACCTATGTCAGGACCTTCGCCGCATGGACCTATGTCATTACCTTCCCCTCATGGACCTATGTCAGGACCATCGCCACATGGACCTATGTCAGGACATTCATCACATGGACCTATGTCACTTGGTGGGCCTATGCCTGGACATTCTCCTCACTCTATAATGTCAGGTCAATCACCTCATGGCTCCATGTCAGGACCCTCTCCACATAGTTCAATGTCTGGTCCAATGCCACCACATGGTCACATGGGCCACATGCATGGCCCTTCAATGCCACGGCACCCAAGTATGCCTGAGATGCGAATGCCTGGGATGCGAATGCCTGGGCCAAGCATGCCAGGAATGCCTCCTGGATCATCAGGACAATACAATGGCATGCAATATTCTCCATATCAGCAGGATTTCTACCCCAACTCAGCACGTGGTCCACGTCAGATGATGCCAGGAATGATGGGTGGACCAGGACAGCCTTATGGCATGATGCCAAACATGCCAGGACCTAGCTGAGACCTCTTGATTTGATCGCTGTGTCATATCTCTCAGCTCCTGTGTGTGCTAAACCCTTCCTCATGACATCTCATACAGATGTACATAAAACTTCCATCAATCATCATCATGCAAACTGCAGGATTAAATCCTGAGAACACAAATTGATGTATTGGTAAATGAAGCCTTGAGTACAACATGTAGGAACTACTCTTTAGTTTATCTCTTGCAATAGCCAATGCTTAGTTGGTTTGTTATCAGTTATGTTATCCAAGTTACCAAACTCTTTGTTGCGTACATATCATTAAGACAGAACACACATGTGACCTGTGTCATGTGACCCGTGTCATGTGACCTGTGTCAATGAGTAGTGTGGGGTAATTGAGGATTAAGAAATGTCTGCATGGATGTAATAAGTTCATCCAAAATTACTAGAGATTTTAAATTACTGAATACAATTCCTTAGTGATGTTCAGTGGACAGTTACTATGAAGATACATGATATGATTTATTATTTTCAGAATACTATGTTATCTCTCTGAATCTACCACAATCACTGATATCTGGCTTGACCATAACTGGCACCCCTCAAACCACGGACCTGATATCGAGTGAGATTGACCCTACCGGGATGCCTTTCTCCTACTTAAGTTGACTAGGTCAGAGTTAGGATCAGCAAAATATGTGAGAAATAATGGATATATTATCATAAAAATGTGCCATTGGGGGTGATTTCTCAGCTGTTGAATTCTTTTTGGCAATACTGTGTCTGATTGGGGAGTAAGAAATTATTGATGGGCTTTGTTACTGTAAGATCCAATAACTTGGAGATTTGACCCACATTTTTATTCTGATCTTTCGCTGACTAGTGGCTCAATGTTCTTCTGGCTCAGTGCAGCTATTGTTGTATGTATGTGTTCCTGTGACATGTATAGAAGTGAGCAATCACATCCTCTCTGGTGTGGAGGGATCACTGGATATGCCAATTAGCAATAGAAACTTTGCCAAATGCTATTATTCTCATGTTCTAATGTTTTTACATTTAAACCTAAAGACTGTTTTTTATGTTAGATTGATTTTACTTATTAAGTTTGTGCTACTTCAAAGAAAATGTTGCCAACTTGCATTTTCAGAGTTAAAGTTAATGCCATTATTCCCTATTTCTTACTATGTGGGAGAGATAACAGAAAACTGAGGTGTTCTGGAGGTGAATATTTAAAAAAAAGATTTAAATAGTGAAGAGTGGTGCTTTTATGCCTGAACATTTTTTGCAATTTTTTTTAGGAGCCAGATAATTTTTTTGCACCAAGTTAACTATTTGAATTAAATGAAAATCTCATTTCTGAATTTGTATCTTGTTATCATTTTGTTGCGAAGAATCACATTCAAATATTATTTTTTTTTTGGTTATTTTGTTTCTGAACCCATGGACTGATACTGTTGAGAAAGATGTCTGCTGGTTCTTATTAGGCTAGGTTAACACTTGTCTCTAGAGTTACTTCCCTTCAAACAGCCCAAAACAATGCTTTGTTCATTGATGTCATCTTCAAATCTGTGTTCATTTGAAAAATAATGTAACCTTGTATCAGTACATTTCTGAAAGTAGTTTATAAGAGATATTCCATGCTGCCATACATAGAATGTACTTATAAAAGATATTCCATGCTGCCATACATAGAATGTACGTCGCACTCCTACATTCCAGTCACAGTATACTGACGGTAGGCACAAAAAGACTCAGCATGTTTTTCTATTTGTGTCATAGCATTTTGAAATAAAATTTAAATGGTTTCCACCCTATAATTGATTGAGATAGATTCATTCCTTGGGAGTTATAAACTATTCACTCCATCCCATCGCTTTGTTACCTTTTGGTTTAATATAAAATGTAGTGTCTTATCAAAAGTATCCTATCGGGTGTTGAACTTGCAGACATTTTTGTCGCTTTACACAATCACAACCAAATCTTATAATGTAAGTATTCTCTTCATGTTTAAAGGGAAATCTCAACTTTCCCAATCAATTTAAGAGAAAAAATTGTTTTAACATGCAATTTTTTGTTAACTTTGACAAATTGTTGTAGCATCTTGATGATGTTGTGACGTGAAGAGCAAAGGTTAAGACAAGAAATCTAGTTTGTTGGGGAAACATTTACAGGTGAATTCACTTAAAACAAAAAGCTATGGAACAAAAACATTTTCGTTATATATCTGATTTTGTTATACAAAACTATGAGATCAGGGGAGTAACAATGATTTTTTAAAGCTTAGCCTTATTCATTAGTCTTTAAGTGACTTCTCTAGCCGTGCAGTCACAAACTATATCGTTATGTGTGATTTTTTTGGTATCATATTTTGATATAAGAAATAAAATTGAATAATACAAAGAAGGATATATAAAAGTAGATTTTAAATTTTTTGTTCTAAATGAATTCACCTGTATGTCATAAAGTTAAATAATACAACTGAAATGTTTTGTTTACAATGTTGCCATAATTTGTGCTTTGAAATGCTTTAATTGATATGATTGCATCAGAGCATTTCATGCAACTTTCTAGGTTTACATGAGCTGACTTTTGGTAAAAGTCATCCAAAATTTTGCCTGTGGTGCTTATGTACTTTAACTGCATTGAGGTGGAAATTTGAAATAAACTTGTTCAAATTAAGGTTCAACAAAGATGAAGATTGTTTTGAATATTTGAAAAGGGAAAGTTTGTCTTCTAATATCTTGTAACTCTTCAGTTGGTAATGGTGTCTGCTACAGGATATTTGTTCATTGGAAAATTTGATTAAAGTATAAAAGTATAGAGAAATACATTTTTAGATATTACCATGCTACTGACAAACCTATTGCATTTCTGTTGATCAATATAGAGAATTGCTGTAGAAATTTATCAAATTATCAAAATCTGTTCTTGGGACATTAACGAAGATCCTACAATGGAAATGTTTGAGCATTCTGATTATGATACAGTAGATACAGGTTTCAACAGACTGCACTTTAACAAATTTGGAAAATCCCTGTTCTTTTCTTGATCTAACATTAGTGAAAAGATTTCTGTTCAATGAACAAAAAATGGTGTCAGTTCAAGTTCAACAAAAATATATTATGGAAGTGTCTTCTCAAAGGCAACAAGTAGACAAAAAGGCAGAGGAAATATCAAAAAAGTAAACAATAATTCTTGAAAAAAATTGTCAATTCATTCTAATGAAATTTTTTTGAATTTTACACCTATATCACCAACGGAAAATAACCCTGAAACATCATTCATGCTTGTGTAAGTTAGTTTATCTTTTTGGTAAAACTGGATATTTTTCCTACGACAGCTAGATAAAAACTTTAACAAAATTCTGTATTCAAAGAAACAAACAGCCGAGCCTGACAGTTTTGTTGAAACTTGTATCTACTGTACTCAATAAATGATAAATATTTCTACTGAACAAAGAGAGACCTCATTGTGATCATTTGGTCAGTCGAGTAATAGTAGATGGTAAAGCACATTGAAACAGACTTTGGGGCAGGAAAAGCACTATATAAATGCTCTTATTCATATTATTATTATTTCTCTCCCTTTCAATTTTCCTTTAATGTTTTACCTCTCCTCTCTCTCTCCCTCCCATAATCTTATTATAAAGTTGATCTTGTGGGAAAGAAAAATTTGTGTGCAGAGATGTTTGATAATGATTCAAAGAAGACCACTTAAGTTTGATCAAGTCAACATTATATCAAAGTGCCTTAGAAAAAACATTTTGACATTTGTTAAATCCTTGTCTCATATGTTTGTTACTTTCTAATATATCAAAACTATTCTCTGTGTCTCTTCATACTTTTGATTCAATTACCTACAATCAAATTATTTTCCCTCTGTCCATCTAGATACTATGTACAAAATAATTCAGTCCCTACCACTTGTTCTTTAAAGGTTCCGATTTCCTATCGTACTTTGGTTTTCTCTCCTTCCTTAGAAATACTCAACTGTGAAGTCGGGTTTTTGACATCCATTAGATTTTATGAATAAAATTGTGAGATATTGAATTATGATAGAGAACAACAATTAATAACAAAAAGTTGGATATTGAGTTTGATATTTTGTTATAAAAATAAAATATACAAGCTAACTCACTAGTTTACCAACATACACCTCTTTTTGCTGGGTGGCATTCCCCTATGTGGGGCTATGTATGTGTATGGCCGCCCATTATACCACATTAAGATTAAAAACCACAGACAGTAGTCCAATAGGCAGTACACCTACTCTTTGTGTGCTATAATATGCAAACATTTCCCTCCTACCCTTTTTTCTTTTGTTTAGTTTTTAAAATTTCTATGGGTTCATAGTTCTGTTTTTTAGCATCCCCTTAATACCTTTTTTTCCTAAAACTATGTATTTACTTAAGGCTGCCTCTGGTTATGTTATATTATAGCTGCTTATCTCCTTAATGGTTGATATAGTGTTAATTTTGTATATTAGTGCAAATGTGATCTCAATGTTTTTTTTTGTGTATGAGTGTGTGTTATAATGTCTTTCTTTAAATAACCTCTTGTTTATGCATTTATAAGAGGATCTGATTAAATCCATCAACCATCAAACAGCGAACATAATGTATCATGATTATAAGTACCAAGATCTCAGTCTTTCTCTCAGACATAATATTAATTTGCGTAATCTGTTTGACTGCAATATGTCTAAAGCTTTACTCTTTGTTTACTTTGCCTTGTTTAAGTTAAATATTACTAAAGTTGACAGACTTGACTTTGTACAACTTTATGATCATGTATAAAGTTTGATGTAATGAGTTGTCACAACCTACACATTTGTGATTAGTTATTGATCCTCGTTTTAATTACCTTTAATCATTTTATTTTATGGATGTTCATTGAACTATTGGGGATAAGGCAAATGCTTCATGCTTGATTTGTACGTCAAGTGTAGTCATTATTTGTATTTTTGACAGTTCATATTAGAAGGAGGCACCATTAGTGATGTTTAGTATAGCTTGTTTCAAGAGATAACTTACTTTACCTACAATCTTTCAACTGCTGCTTGGTTAAACTTTGCTCAGCATCTTGTTTACTTCTGACAATAATATTAACTTGTCTTTATGTTCTTAAATACTTATCTGGTATATTACAGTGCATGGATATGACTATTGGGAAATCCACAAGACAATCCAATTTAAGAAATAGATTTACAACGTTGAATGTACATTTCAATAGGAAGTGATGTTAAATGTCACAGACGTAAAACATTGAAAATGGGGCCTTAGAAACATCATGATAAATTACAGGTAATAAAAAGACAAGTAGAGCATTATTGATCTAGAAAAGAAAAAAATATAATGTTGAATATACATAAGGTATGCACAATTACGCTAAAACGTAACACAAATGTTTGACACAATTAATTCTGAAAGTTTAATCAGCCTGCTTGAAATAAGCTAGTTGAATACTATAAAATAGATAAGACTGATGTGGTTGTATAAAGTTATAGATCAAATCAAAGTTATGAAAAGACACAGTACACCATAGAGATACCATAACACTTGCAAGTATCTCCCCTTTTTTGCCCAAACTGGCTTTGTACACTTTGTTTCACTCAATTGTTAAGTCTTCTATTATTTTGTTTTGCATTCTTTTTCTTTATATTTCCATGCTTCACCCTATCTACCTCAATGATGGTAAGCTGACCAGCTGTTTGCTATTGAGGAAAGAAAATGACCATGTGAACATAAACTGCTGACTTACTTCATTACTAAGTGAAATTTTTGTTTTAGGAATGAGATTTTGTATCGTCCTCATCCTCATTGATACCATGACTCTAATAATCAATTAATTTGTTCTTGGTTATGACAATAGCCCAGTGTAGATTTAGGTGGTAGGTATGTTTGACATTATAACAGGGATATACTGTTGTCCTTGGACACTACTGGTTTATTGATATTTTCTTTAAATGTTAGAACTAGTATCTGCTAAGAAACTTGACAAAATTATTCAAGAGCCTTGTCAGAAACTCTATCTGTATTCTAAGTTCAAACCATCATACTGTTTACAAACTGTTTACACTCATTTAAAAAGGGTCTTCTTTTCATTATGAAATTATGTTAAGGTTTAAAATGCTTATTTTTTAATTCATGCATTTGAATGTAAACAAGCTGTCAGGATAAGTTGTTCAGATTGAAAAAAGAGATAGATCGGGATTGGGTGGTATAACAGAGGTTGCCTGTATTCTTATGCCTTTATTATGCATAAACAGTTAGGAAGCTTGAAAGTAAAACTTCATCTAAATATAAACTAATATGAAAATACAGATAGAAAATACTAAATTCATGATAATAGCCAGGAAAGGCTTTGCTAAATGCCAATATAGATACAGGTGAATTCACTTATAACGAAGTGCTTGGGAAAATGAAAATGTTCGTTATAATTGAGTTAGTTTTTATAAAAACTCCAAAATCAAGGAAACTTGTTGAAATTTGCCAGTTCTTCTGCTTTTTCCTCCAATGTATATCCTCTGATCTCTGCATGCATTGCCCTAGCTTGACAAAACCAGAATAATAAACCTTTGTCTACATCTTTGCATCACAAGACTTGGAACCAGCTGTCATGTTTCACAAAAAAGTGATCAAACCAGGGAATCGGAGCCTCATGTCTAATGATGGGGCTACGGCTCCAGCATTTTTAAAAAAGTCGGCTCCAGCTTGGGCTCCGACCTACTTACAGAAAAAAAACTATTTATAGAAATTTGACCTTAATGACCCGGAAAAAATAATTGTCAAACTAGAAATTATTATTTCAGACCAATATGTTTTACATTTTTGGTATTGCCAGGAATAAAGCTTTACTTTACTATACTTTTGGTCTTTTTTAAAATGAAAAGTACTGGAGCCGGAGCTGCAGATAAAACTTCGGCTCCACGGCTCCGGCTCCAATTCACTGTTCAAACTGATTCCTTTTTCTTGGCTTTGCTCAACTGTTTCTTACATTTTTGTTAGTTCGATAAAAGAAATATATTTTTATGGTACAAAGAGCAGAGGGACATATTAATGTAGTTTTTACTTTGTTCGTAATAACTGATAATTGGTTAAAAGCGATTTCGTAATAAGTGAATTCACCTGTATATAGTGTTGTGACTACATTGATTTGAAAGAAAACTTCATGCTAGAATTCATTATAATTTGATATCAACAATTCTTTCTACATTATCTGGTAGTGGTTTTTCAATGTATATCCTTAGGCATATTATGTTAAAATGATTATTTATGATCAAGCTCATTATCTTGTTAGTGAGGGAACATATGTGGGGCATTACCATAGAAAGATATTGTGCATATTGTTATGTAGACCAAAATATGAACAAGCTTAGATAATTATGCCATATGTTTGGAAAATCAGACTTCAGTTAACGTGATATTTTTAAGAGGTTGAATATTTTGCGATTGGATTGTTGATAAACATATGTTGGCATGTCTCAAATTTGTTGTTATTTCACTTTTTTTATCAATAGAGTCTCAAACAAAAACACTGAAAAGTCATATAAAAGCAAAATGGTTTATGAAATGATGTTGAAAGCTTCATGTATAAATTGAGAGTATCTACTAAAACAGATTCATTTACTTCATCCAGCCAAACTGGTTTTGAAAAAGAAAATAGCTCTGTCAGAACTTAGTCATTTAGTTTGTCTTATTATTTCCCCTTGATTATAAATGTTTTACACAGATTAAAGAATTTATCAACCTATTAGTTAAGCTAACACATCCGCACATACACAAAACGTGTTAACTGAGACGTGAACAAAAACACTTGAACCACACAATTTGTTTGATAGGCATGACCTGTTTTCAATCTGAATACTAACTGCTGTTTAAAATTTGCTTCCACTTTTTTTAATGTCTTTTCATTGCAAAAAATATTTTCACTTTGATTTTTTTTAAACAAGTGTTAGTGGCTTGTGATCAATGTGATATCTTTGAATTTGCTGACTTGCAAAACTTTTTTTCAGATATATTTTCTCCGACAAGTTGTGAATGATTTAAGTAGAATATGAAAACTTTATTTGATACATTAATTTGGGTCACCACTTACTGTGTTCCTTTCACTTAGCTTGTGTATCAACACACTTCATGTACACATGTGTCATAATCACTGCTGAGCCTTTAAACTTAAGTTCAGAAAGTTTTGTTAAGACACACTTCTTAAGTAACAGGTCATGATTTTTGTGTTTTTCATCACAAATTAGAATTACAAGGAGAATGGAGTGTACAAAATCTATGTATGTATCATTGACATTCATTAACCTAAGCAATGGTTGGCATATGAATGAACGACTTAAGGGAGATGACATGAAATAAGAGTATGTTAAATAATGTTATGTATTATATTAACCATTTGAGAAGATTTAATGAACTTGTTATTATGAAGATGTTAAGATCTCTCAATTTTTCTATCACATATTCTCTGCCCTTTGATACAATGAATATTGAATTGTTGATTTGATTTTTTGCAAAGTAGTTAGATAGAGTGTTGATAGATTCTATATATATCGCAACAGACGCTTAAACATACCATAAATAAATTGTCTTTTTCAATGTTCTATGAAATGGTCTCATCTCTTAAATCGCAAACAATGGATGAACATTTTGGGCGATGTTTATATCATGTAACAAACTTTGACCTTTTTGTTTGTTTTTGTTGACTACACTCATGGTGTATCCTGTACACAACTTTTTTGCATTTGTAATTAAGGAATGATAATATTGTTGGATTTTTGGTCAGCATGGTCGTTCAAGTTAATTTTGGATTGCATGTAGCATGCCAAGATCTTTGATATGATGACATTCTATATTTATCTACATAAGACTATGTTGAGGTTTGTTCACATTGGGATGATCAATGTTCAATTGACAAACTGGACCCTTGGTTGTTTCCTACACTTGTTCTCACTCTATTTAGTGTTCTTGTTTTCTTTTCTTCCTTTTATTTTTCCCTTTTTTCCATTAAATGACAAAATAAAATTTACTATTATTTTTACATCAATATGTCTGGGTCATGTTTTTCCTTCATTTGTTTATTTTTTAACTGTTTTGAGAATTGTTTCAGAAAGCAACTTAAGTTTAAAAGAGTAATTTCAAGGCAGCCAATAAGTTGGTCAATAGCTAGGAATACCAAGGATGGTCATATCTTGTCAGAACTGGAAGAAATACTCAAGAGATGAATTGGGTATGGAACAGATCTGTTCAACATCAGTTCTGGACAGTATACCAAAACTGAGCCAAGTCTTGGATTCGACCACAGAGAAAAAGAACCAGAACCCCTCCTGGGTGAAATAGAAGCAAAAATGCATAAAGTCATAAGGCCTTGACCATGTCCCTGCGGAATTTTTCAAATACATTTTCCAGAGGGGGTCACAAGTCACAAGGTCCTGCATCATCTTTGCTGCTTGATATGGATAACTGGTAGTGGGATAGATATGTGACTTAGGTTTGCACTTCTTGCAAGAAGCATGCAACTTCGCATACACATGCTTTGAAGGGTGTTAAATTCAAATCCATCTGATACCAAATACCAATGGCCGCCCAAAATCTTCAGCATGGAAATAATTATCATCCTACAGTACAAGTTAGAAACAGGAATACTGACATGAAATATCTCAAATTGGAATATTTAAACCAAACAAACTGTCAAACTGACTTTTTGACCATACCATTTTGAATATTTTAAAAACAAAAAACCCAATCAAGTATTTAGGAAATGAGAATTTCTGAACAAAGTCATATAAATATTGCAGCAGGTAATGACGCCCGGAAATGTGTGAACTATGAAGACTACGCGTACCGTCGTCTCCACGTAATATCAACTGTGGGCGTCCCTTCATCATCGCCCACGGTACATTTTTACTGAACTAGGATTTCTACGTCATGACATTAGTTTTCCAATTTCAGTAGGAACGATAGTTTTCTTTATGAAATGTCTCAAAACCGGAATAATTTAGCCAAAAAAACTATCACATTGAATGCTTTGACCACACTAATCTGAATATGCTAAGTATGGAAAACGTGGACAAACATATATACATAATTAAGTTTTCTTTAAAAAAAAAAACATTTAAAGAGGACAACAATCAAAGACCAGACCACCTAGTGGCCTTGATGATGTTGTTTTAAACTCATACATATGGTTTCTGCTAGGAGAAATGCTAGCTAACATCTCTCTAGGAGAAACATCGTTTCTATATGAAGCACGATTTATACTTTGACATATATAATACTACTCATTATCAAGCATCTGCCAGAAAGTATACAGATAGATAATCTTTAAACCTGTTTTGTTATCAAATTATCAGCAATTAGCTCCAATATGTCTACTTAAGATTTTGTGAAGGTTGGAAACATATGTTGGGTTTCTACATCCTTCGCGAGATTGACCCTGGAGCAGAAAAACGTATCCAATTTAATTTGAAACCAACGTTATCAGAATCGATTGATATTTATACAATGATGGAGCCAACAATGTTCATTTCATTTGCTGTATTGAAAATTCTTGATTAATCTTTAAACTTTTCGA
>JAUUEB010155785.1:0-12679 GCA_032362205.1 Clione limacina
TTCATGTATTATATTCTATGTATATGTATTTTAATACTTTTATCTACATGTTTAGAATTGTAAACCGCCTGGAGCCATTAGGGGACAGATTAGCGGTATATAAATACCATTATTATTATTATATTATAATATATAATACCTAAGTTCTATATATTTTTGTATTACAATCAAATTAATATATTTTATCAAATAAAATATCTGATGACCTAAATCAACGCTGAGGTCAAATCTGAAAAAAATGGGCCAGACAATTATTATCATAACATGATATGACCTACTCTATGTTCCAATTAGAGAAAGAAATAGGGCCAATTAGAGAACGGAAAGGGGGCTAATTAGACGAAGAAAGCTGTCAAAACATGAGTTATAAACCAAGTGATGGAGAAGATATGGAATGTTTTATATACTTGTTATGATAACCATAATAACAGTTGGGAACAAATCCGTCATGAATTTCATATTTGAGAAAAGTACAATCAAACATAATAGTAAGTGTTTGTACCTTGAACTTTATAGAATCTCATCCTCATGTACTAGAAACAGTATCTATGACCAAAAGGAAAAATATCTTAGAAGAGAGAGAGAGAGAGTTAGTTAGAATAAAGAGAGAAAGATTGTGAAGTAAGATTATACGGGGATTTTTTTTAGAAAAGATTAAAGGAGAAGATTACGTAATATCATACAGATACAAAGTGGGTGGGATGATTTTCAGACGACAAATTATGGAAAAAGTAACTAATCCTACACTAGACATGACTTAATTCGATATTCACATTTGCGTCTTCACCAGATGTTAAAAGCATTTTTACCACTTGTATGTCGGAAGTAAAAAAGAACTCCATCTTGTGTGGTCGACTGTTCTGATAAATTTCCAATTCATCCATCTTTAACATTGCCCTTTGACATTATATGCAACAGACATATCCGATACCCGTTGTTATAAAATTATTCTAAAAACAAAAATAAATAAATAACTATAAAGTAATCGCTGTGAGAAACTGGCTCTCACTTCATAAATGTCATCTTTGTTTACAACGGGTTGGTAACTCAATTACGTATCATCCAGTATCATCTAGTATAGCCACTTGAACTTGAACTTAACGTTATCAGGACATGGATTGGAACAACTAAGAAAAGGGTGTGTTATGAAATATGGTTATGGAAGGACCTGGATGCTTTCAACATCAAATGATTATGTTTATTAATGTTGAAAGGCGTGTTAATATCTTTTTAAACGGGGGAATATTGACTGGATAAAGCTTTTCGCATATGTATTGTTACAACACTAAGCAAATTAACACTATTTGGCATAGAGGTGTTCTTTTTTGAATCTTACCTATATTAATCACTAGCAACTTCAGAAGATGAAATATACTTTGAAAAGATTAACCAATCTCCCCTACGGTTTTCAATGCATAAATGTAAATATAAAAAGGACCAGGCGCTTTGTACCTTGAAAATTGCGCTTCGCACCTCAGAAATGGCGCTTTGCCCCAAAAAACCCACAAGCAATCAAAGGAGAAGAAAAAAAAGAAAGACCTATTTCCTCCTAAGGTTTTCAATGCATAATTGTAATTATAAAATTGACACCCCTGCAGATATGCAGGCGTTTTACGACTTAGATGAAGGCACTTCTAGCTTCCCCAAAAGTTTTAAAAGCCTAGATATGCCCTAGTATTCTCTAATATGCCCCCATAGTTTGAAGAAATAAAAATATAAGAAAGTATCCAAAGGCCAATTTCCCCGTATATTTTCAATGCTTTAAAGTTATTAAAGAGGACTGTAAAAACTCAAGCGCTTCATGAAGCTTCGCGCCAATACCCCACGCCTAGGTAAGACACTGCCTGCGTTCATTATACATTAATCTGGGCTAAATTGATCAAGACATTATTTCCGCATTTCGGATCAAGTTCAATACTGTGAGAAAGCGTGCAAGATGGAAGTATGATACCAACCAAAAAACAATAGCCACTTACTAACTACTAGACCAGCTTTATAAGAGTAGATTAGATATAACATATCAAGTAATCTATAACAGTATACATTTTTCTCATTGACTTAGGGTTTACAAGATATACTCCATATTTATACTCCCCGCCTGACCTAACTTCAAATGAAATAACAGTCCGATTGAGCTATGCAATTGATTCCAGGAGTCGCATGAATTGTTCAGTTCGGTTTTTTACAACGGTTAAGTTGACCAGGTTGATTTGTTTCGAATTCATTTGTCGATTATCTGTACAAATAGCCAACACAATTTAAATTTAAGTAGGAAGACTGACCATTAATAACGTTTATTTTTTTTGTTACGTTGGTTACGTTGGCTATGTTGGCTATCGGTTGATGAAAAGTAAAATATAATGCTTATATTGGCTTTAACAATTTAAAAAAATGTTTTTAAACATCTGTTGAGTGAGACTGAGAGTGCCTGATTTTGAAACAAAATCAATAGAAAATACTTTTATGCAAAATTAAAAGGAACTATTTGTTTTTGAAACGTAACATCGCTTTGTTACCGTCGTTTATCTTTTTGTGACGCAGAAGTCAGTGACACTAACAGTAAAGTGATTTTTATCTTAACAGCTATCGCGCCGCAAATCTAATAACAAATCACTTCAATTATTATATTTCTTTATGATGATTGACATTAGGTGAACTCAGTTTCGTTGATGAAACACATACAAAGGTACATACATTTCTTTATATTTCTAATTCCAATACTTGAAGGAAAATCCGTCTAACTCGCAAATTAAGTGTTTTTCATAAGAAAATGCATGCATTGATGAAAAATTTGTTTTAAAAAAATAACTTACTATGAGTACTACAATTTTAGGCTAAGTTCATAAATGCTCGAGAACATTAAGAATGGACTAGTTATGCCTGTTTTACAGTTAAGTGGCAAACTATATGTAAAACACATATCTACAAACGAACTTAACATCGAGTTTCGAGCCGACAAAATGTATAAATACTTAGTGACAGTGGGAAATCCACGATTTCAGGAACAATATTCTGATTTTAATAAAGAGTTAATGCCTTGCAAATAAAGGGAAGCCACTATGACGTTAGAGTAAACATAGCACATCACAGAGCTTCCGACATTGACATTTAGAACAGAGAGCTTGCTTGTTCACTTGTGAACACCAATATTAAGTATTTAAAAACTTCCCCAAGACAAATAATAAAAAGCATGAGAAAAATGATATGAATACACATCAAGACCAAGCAGTAAAGGACATCAAAGCAAATTTCTTAATCTGATAGCGTTATCTATCATTATATACAAAGTTTGCTTTAAAAAGCATTTCCCCGACCATCTTAAGTGATCTGGTACGTTTGAAGTTTTTATGTTTCCCCAAAACCAGATTTAAATAGAAAACTTTTATCTTAATGTACACGTATTGTCACTATCAGATAATGAAGTACATTTCGTCGTAAAACTGCTTAATATAACCTAACAACACATATTGACAGGTCAATGCGAAGTCAACATTACCGGCATGCTCAATACACTTACACACGTTGTTTAGATTTCCCTTTTTGAACTAATATTGCTTTGATTGACAGTGAATTACGATGTAGTTATACAGCGATTTAAAGTAAATCTCAAAGTCAATACCACAGAAAGCTTTAAAATACATGCAGTTTTAGGTAAATTGGTCTCAAATAGTAAATGTCTTGATGGTATTTCTATGATCATTAACTTAAATCGACATAAAAAGGGTTACGTGATTTTGTCCGAAATATCTTAATTGAAGCGTTCATTTTTAGCTTAAACAGGTAGTATATAGACAAATAATAAGAGAGTAAACCTTGTTAACTTTACATCTACCGTTTGGTGGTTTGCTTATATAAACACTTTTCATATTTTAAATGTATTGTTACCATAAGACTAATGTTTTATTTGTTTTTTTGAAATGTCTAATATTAGCAAATGATAAACCTTGCCATTTCTTGCGTACAGCGTAAAGAGACTAACGAACAGGAAATATTTCTTTGTATTAATCAGTCAGTAATATTTAACAAATGGAATCGTATATTGATTCAACCATGCTAAACGAAATGGTCTCAACGTCAACGGGATGAAAAAGCGTTGTCATTGCACGCACACAAACTTCCTAGTTTCACTTTAGGAAAATATCCAAGCAAACTGTACATGAGGTCACTATCCAAGCAAACAGAATCTTATGTCACTATCCGAGCAAACTGTATTTTAGATCACTATCCAAGCAGGGTTAAAGGTTAGGGGTAGGTCTATAGTCAGAGTTTGTGTGCGTGCAAAGACTACCATGAAAAAGGGACACAACAGTGACCTATATCTCAATGACTTAACTCAGTATACGAATATATACAGTGGTATTCCGTTTTAAGAGGAAGGAAGATCTCTTATTTATGAACCTGACTTATTAGCCAACTAATAAAAGGTCGCGTATTTTGTACATGTACTATCACTAAAATAACTCTTCGACCAAGATAAATAAGGCTAAGATACGATAAGTCAATCACAAAGACTTTCAAATGTAAAAGTAAAGTCATTTCTGAAAGAAACTGTTGATAATACTCTGTGTTTTGATTGGTTGATTGCAGTTAACAACAAAATATGTTCCTGTTATAGACAGAAAATAATAATTTGAAAACATGCGTTCACATAAACGTTTACCTGTTGTTTAAGGCAAAATTGATTATTACAATATGATACCGTGTAAAATAAGCTTATGAATTAGCAAAGGAACATTAAAAATGCACCGTAATATGTAAGCAAAAATTACGACGGTCGAGTAGTTAAAACAATCAACTGGAAATTTAAAGGTCTCTAGTTTGATCCCATAGGTAAAGTAAGTATCTTATTCTTAGCTGTGAAAATATTTTGACGGTACTTACAACAGAACCAAATACATTTCATTCCTGTTATGCAAAAAATATTATGAAACGTTTGGTTTTTTCAAGAATAATTGTTTATACATTTCTAAATTCCTTAAAACTGTTTTGATAAACTGTCACCCTTGCAGTTTAAAGGACTGAGTACCTTCAGCATACACAGTGTTGTTTTACAGAATTATTGATTAAGTTTGGTTTGACAATCTTCAACTCTACCTTGGTTATGCAAATTAAATGAATATCATAAAACTCATCATATCGAATAAACAGAGTTATTAGAAAAGCAGAGAAGGTGGTAGGAAAACCCCAAATAAGACACAAAGATTTTATGAGAGTTGGAGATATTGTCAAACTTGACGCCATTCTTTGTGACACAACTCACCCACTGAGACCAGAGTTTACCGATAGGCGTCTCAACAGTAGACGATTTTGTGTCCCTAAAAAAGCAAAAGATGGATACAAGCGTTCTTTTGTTCCACGAGTTATCATTCATTTTAATAAGAGTTTTAGGAGAGGTGTCCCCAATGTTGATTTTTAGGATGTTTAGATTTTACCTTTGCTTAGTTTGTGCTACTGTAAACCATGATTAACTTGTATGAGCTTTCAATATGTTATCATGTAACTATTTAATGTTTCCATTTATGTGCAATATTATGTATTATGTATATATGCTATGTTCATGTTTTAGTAATGCTGTGGATCTTAAGGAAATTTCTCATGTTTTTGGGATCAATAAAAAGTATTATGATTATATCCATCAAAAGATTATTGCTCAACACGACCACTGTCTTTGTAACCTCACAAGTCATAGAACGTGTACTTTTCACCCAATAAGTGTGATCACATAATAAATTCCTCACAATTAGAATACAACGGCTGGTCATTGTAGCCCCACAAGCTATTGAACTTAATCCTCGATGCATCGTGGCTTTTTCAACCCAAAGACTGCTAACAACCTTTTATAACACTTTTCATGCCCCTCCTTCTTTCGTGTTGAAAAGTGTTGTATCTGGCCATGGGTAAATTAACAGTTAGGCGGGCAGTGCGTGATAACAAATTAAACAAATATAAATGTGCTAACCCATCGCAACCTGCCCCGGAATGCACGCACGTTTGCAGTCACGAAGACTTATCGATTTCGTTAAGCATTTCGACCCAGCATAAATCAGGCCCGTACACGGGGGGACAAGAGGGTGTTCAGAAAATGACCGCTAAACAAGTCAATTTTACATGCAGATGTCCATCACCCTCCCCTACAGGGTGCAAAAATTATTTAAAATGCACCATTTAGCTTCCGTATTTCAAAATATTCGCCTTCCTACGCTATTGTATACCGCAAACCAAAAATTACTTGCTACACCCCTGTTGAAGGAATCAAATTGCAAAGAAAGTGACCACTGTACTCTCATATATTTTTGGGATATAATCATGCTAGTCTCCCCGTCCAAAAAAAGCTTCGTCTCCCCAAAAAGACTTCCTGGGTACGGTCCTGGCATTATTATTAATGTAATATCCATTCTCTTTATTTTTTGTTTAACTCTTTCTCATATTATCGTCACTCACTTTACTCAACAAGCTCAGAACATAGGAGAATAAGACGTGGCTTTACTCTTTAATACTCCCAGCCTTTCTTTATTTAAACATTTGATCCTGTCTAGTTGTATCACTCAACCCCCTAGATTTACGTCATAAGTCTATTTTATCGTCTCACTTGAATTTTATCATCTAAACAGAAGTACAATGACGGGGGGAAACGTACAAGGCGTTGGCTTTTTGCTACTCATAAATAACAATACATAGTTGCTAAAGAGAACTGGAAAACTTTTTATTTCAATTTTTATGGCTTCAATTCGCGTTGAAAATGTTGTGATCTGGAATATATATATATATTGACAGACGGACTATACACTTAATTCCTATCAGCATTTTTTTGGTTTTGCCTTGTCACCTCTCTAACATACCCCCTTATTGGTACACAGTCGATTAGTATATTTTTCGTCACACTTGCATTTATTTATTTTCTTAAAAATACATTGACGGGGAAAACGTACAGAGTGTTGACTCTGTGCTGTGCACTAACCCCGATACATAAATGTGAAGTCAAAATGAAAAATGATTTCTGGTTGTAATGCGTTTGACGAAAGCTGACGTTAATATCACGATCTCTAGCGTGTAGGAAAATTGTTAAACATTGCACTAGAAAAGATGGAAAAATGAAAAAAAAGTATGTGTCAGAATTAACCATATTAATTACAGAAATATCCTTCATTATTTTCTTTGCGTAAAGAGGAACGAGATAAAAGTCAACATTTTTGTATTTGTTGTATTATCTATACTGATATTTTCTTTCAACTATAGGTTTATTTAAAAAAATATTGAATTAATATCAACTTAAGCAATTATTACATGCCTAGAAGTTGCTGGAAGGATTACAACTAAGCTATGAATATTTCATACTCATATATATTTCAGACACATATTTCAAAATATCATTACGTTTAAACTATAACATAAGCCAATTGCCTACGAAAAAATGAATATATGTAATTGATATATCATTTGAAAGTGACATATATTAAGCATTTATAAAGAACCAAATGATTATTTGAAATACGTATCATAATAAAATACCACCTCTATGTCATATAGTGGAAGCGAAACGTGACTTAGTGTTGTAAAAAGATCATTGGCGACAGACTTGATTCGGTCATAAAAAATGATTTATATTTTATTCTTCCTTAGATCTCGCTGCACTGATGTGGAAATAAATTTACCTTGATAATAGAGCCTTATCGAGAGCTTAACTAGATCTGACAGGTTGTATAAAAAAGTTGGTGTATGTGTCATTCTGAAACGTTCAACTGCAGTCAAAGCTCTTTAAGATTTAAGTTTTTGTTCCTAACCAAACATGAGCCTTAAGCTCAATATTTGAGTTGGAAACCTTATTCTTCAGTTTTATTCCACTACATTATCGTTATGAATAGCCAACGTAATTAAAAGTAACATATACACATGCTACTATTTAGGTAAAGTGAAGGGTCACTGGCAAATATTGTCTAAAAAAATAATTTCCGACTGTTTTCTAACAAAATGTTGAACTGTTGAAGAATAGATTTGCATATACATTTTGAACAACGAAATTTCTAGTTGCAGTATTGATATAATCATACCATTTGTTTGGGTTTTTGCTCTAGGCAGAGGGCTTGAAAAATAATGTTTTTATAATTTATGATGACCTGCATAATTTACCTGCGCTTATCTACATTTTGTTAAAAGCAACATTGTTTGATAACATTCTGGAAATAAATAAGCTTTGAAACCTTGACCTTAAAAACAATGTATATTAAGTTAAGGTGCATTATTTTTAATGACCCGATGACCTGGTTTGTTGAAGAACTTAGGAGGTTAAAACTGCGTATTTTCTTCTCTTTGTTTATCATTTAATTTGACAAGCTATTGGATGTTAAACGGTTATTTTACTAAGTCTTGTTGTGTAATTTACTTGTACTTGTGATAGAAATAATTTTGGAATTTGATTTCATTAACAAAACATCAATGATATTTTAATCAGCAACAAAATCAAAATTTGACAAGATGTCATTAATTAAGAAGTTTACGCTAAGCGATTATCGACATTTAATATAACTGATGACAAATTCAATTATAGTAACATGACGCTTATGTTTGTCTATATCCTTGCGCACTATACATACTCTCACTAAGATTTCGCTAACTTTCAAATAAATCGTTCATCCGTGTCGAAGCCCATACCTAGTGCAAACAGAACCAAATCAATCTCAACAAAATAAGAAATTCAACATTCTTCATATGTAGTGTATTTTTGAGAAAAGCGAACTTTTGAAGCTTGCCAAAGCATGCACAAAGTGATACATCTGATTGTCTTTGAATAAGAATGTTTATATCTCCATCATTTTTGTTCAACACAATTAACAGATCCGAAATTCATCGACAATTATCCTAAGTCAATGATTGTTTTGGGGCTTCTAATCATTTACAAAATCTTAACTTTGTGACCAAGCTAACACGTACATAGTTCACTTACTATATAATTCATGTATGCCCGGTGGGTTGGAAACAATAATAAAAAAGACAAGATGTACATAATTGTGCTCATTAGGTTCCTGATTACCCCTTCAATAAGAAACAATTTAAGTGACGTTTACTATAATGTCCATGAAATTTAACCTGTGATCTAATGTATCATATTTAGTTCTCACTTATTTTTGTTCATTGCGTCTCTATTTGATGTGATTTAGGTAATAACCTTCTTGTAAGTAGGTGCTGAAATTAAAACTAATTCATCTCCATCAATCATCTGTTTGAATTTAGGTTCATGCAATTGTTTTTGTTCTTGGTGGTTTAAAAGATTCCTCTTTTTATGCCTATTTCAAATAATGACTGGTAGCCAACCCACGTTGTATCTCCTCTATTAGACGCTTCTTAATTTACATTTGTAGTAAAATATGCAAATCTAAAAACAATTATTTACCAATCCCGGGTAAGATTTTGGTAGACTCTTGTTATTAAGTACACTCTATAGTACCCAAAACCACAATAGAACAACTTCTTGCAGCTTTTTCAGGGTCAAACCGTATCTGCACTGGATTATAACCATTTAAAGTCAAGCATTAATTGTCTTCATTCTCTTATTTTTGTCTTTCATCTGTTTTTAACTTATCTTCATCCCACTTTAATAAAAAAGCTTGAAAATAAGGTAATAAAAACATGACTTTACTCCATAGTCATATCAGTCTTTTCTTATTTAAAATTTTAACATTTCATTTCTTCTTGTCGCACCAATAATCCCCTTATCGGTACACAGTTAGCCAGTCATGAAAGTAAAATTATAAAGGGTCTCCCTGCTTTGTCATATCGATACATTCAGACCCATTGTTTAAATGATGGTTTCCGAGTTTTCGCAGAAAGAAACCCCAACCATGTCAGGTAGAGAAGTGTAACCTTGGATTACTTTAAGTGTTTTAATTTTTTGTTCTCGATTTCAAATGAACTTAACAATACTTATTTATTCTATTTCAACTTCAAAAATGCTGTCTGCCTGCAAGGATCAAACATGACCCCAGGTTGAGAGCCTCCCTTTTAGACAACAACAATTTGAGGAGAGTTTTCTGAAAATAAATCTTACCATACCTTTCATCGAAGAAGAAATAAAACAACAAGGTCTAAAGTGTCTATTCTTGTGTAATGAGAGTTTCAAACTGTTGGCAAGATTAATAGTGTTTATCCAGAATATTGACCCTAAAGGCGGAAACTACCGGAAGACAATTTTAGATTATGTGAGGGTTGATTAAAGGCGTACAAACCTGGTTGCCTCACTAAGCGCAATGATCTCATGTCATGCTAACTTGTCTTGTTAAGTCATATGCTTTATTTATATCTTTATTTAGATTATATTGAGTAATATCAATTTTTATTTTGATAAAATCACTCGTAGGTGTATGTGCGCGAGGATGTTGGGAATTTGGGAGATGTTATTTCTGGCTGTGGTTTCTGCAGCAAGTTTCAGGTAAGATGTGAACGGTAAATTTTAACTATACAATATTTTTTATATTGCGTCCTTAGTGTTAAGTAGTTATCTGGGAAACTGATCTGTATCACGTAATTAATAAGCTCTATTTTTCTTTGTTTTCAAATATGTAGAGGTTTTCATAGGTTCACTGTATAATCATATTGTAACCATGACAAATTTATAGAAAATGCGCAAAAATATATACTTTTTGTTCATACATTTGGAAGAGTACAGTATGCAATGTTGTTAATGCTTATATGTTGTTGTTTTCTTTCATTATTCTAAACTAATTCAAGATTGACAATGTTTATATATCGTGTTTACGAACATGTATCCGGCTGTCCTCAACAACAAGGAAAGGGCTATAAAACATTTTCAAAAAGTGTTTAAGAGGCTAGTTGTCGACTTCTGTAACACATATATAAAGGTTAAGTTCATCGGTTTATCCATTTTTGTAACATTGTGCCGGAAGCACAGGGTGCAGCCATCAGGAGCAGCAAATGAAGATGCTGAAATCCTGATTCTTGAAAATAATTGACAAATGGTGCAATTGTCTTTATAGATGGTTCAGTAAATTGGTAAAAGTCTAGACGGGCTTCAAGAGCTAGGTTAAATGGCAACATTTGACATGATAACTAAGGTATATCCATATAGTTGAAGACAATAAAAGAAGCCATGGGACATATCAAGACAAGCCGACGCCAACAAGATATTAGCACTGACTCCATGAGGACACTAGACAACAACAGGTGCTTTAATATATGTGCAATGTGGATTGTAGCAATTGAAAAATACCTTTGGAAAATTACTTGGATCTTCTGCCCTCGAATAAGAGAGATGAATAACTTACTACTGTACACACGTCAGTTGTTGATGTAAAATGGTATACAGGCTGCTAGGTGATAGTGTTCAGACGCCAATCCACCGAATTCACAACCAGTATCTTTGCACTTTAAACTAGGGATAAGCAACTATGAGTCTGCCTCGTCTGCATGGAAACACATATATAAAAAAAATGTGACCGATGACGGCCAGTAAGCCTCGCAGAAAGTCTGCGTTGGTTGATACAGACGCTTTTTCCCGGGTGTTTACATATTGATTAATTAAATAACATCATGTTAACCCCGGCAGTGCAAAATGGTGCTTTGTTGTTTTGCATGTCGACTAGCCAACTGGGATAATATCAATACAAACTAAATGTTCTCTAGTGTGCATTTCATAATATATATATGTTTTTGCACGTATTATAAGATCCTGGTTAGCTCAGTCGGTTGGGCTTCAGATTCTTATCCCGGAGGTCGAGTTCAAATTTCTCAAAACCAATTTCTCAAATTTTCTTGACGACAGAAAGCGTGACTGACAGACAGACAGAGAGAGAGAGAGACAGAGAGAGACCGAGACAAATGTTAAAGCCAAGCTATAAATAGCGTGGCTTAACAAGTAAGAATGTAACACCAGCAAGGCAACACACGAATGGTGTGTTAGCGCATATTGTCTATGTTCGATCAAACGACAATCTTTTGATTCTAGGACGACCACATCTTATCAGATGTTCATAATCCCCTTGCATTGAATTTGGTTGTAATGTGGTAGTGGTGTTCCTTGTTAATATTGTAATACTGTACAACAACGACTTCATATGTCTCGGCAAAAAAATTTTGTATGGCTTAATTTTATCGATTAGACATTTTTGCCATAACTATTAAGTGGATACTGTGAATAAACATGTACTTTGAATTATGACTTCACAATTTGATTTGATTTATTTTTTAACGCACAGTTATACTATGTTGTAATAAATTTCGTCTTGTCTGTGTATGTGTGAGAATGTTTACGCGATAACTTGAGTACTTTTGTTCGGATCTCTTTTATTTTTGGGAGTATGATATAGATCCTGATCAGAATTTCTGCTATTTAAATCCAAAAATATTTGTGAAAAATGGAGTTATGCCACTTATTAGGTTTGGTTGCAATATGTTCTTTGTTAATTTGGAAAAAAAACGCGCTGTGGTCACATCTTACGTGTTAAGAATATGAAATCTTGCAACGAGGCTCCTCTAGTGACTATCTTAAAATAGCTATCACACTTATTGAATAATCAGTTCAAAAACAGAGTTATGGTCCCTTTAATTTTTTTGCGATATGTCTTTGTTCATTTTTTGCGAACACGCTGTGGTCCAATCGTCAAAGATATAAATGTGATTTTTTGCACAGAGGCTTAATTCGTGGGTCCCTAAAAGCTGGAGTCTAATG
>JAUUEB010155896.1:1621-14361 GCA_032362205.1 Clione limacina
TTAAATAATTTGTAATCTACTGACCTTCCCTCATTGACCAGCTCAATAAAAGCTAGACCAGCATGTTTCTGTAAAGAGTTCTGCCACTCTTGTGAACACAACAACATCACCAACTCAACAACTGATGTGCTCTGCTTCAGCGTCACTAAACCTTTGGACAGGAAAAATACAAAAATAATTACAACAAATCCACATCAAAAAAATAAATTAATAACCATAGAAAATGCAATAATTAAATCTTCAATCAAATATTGCAGTCAATTTCTACTAGAGGGTGGTAGATTGATGATATGATTTGTACTCAACTTTCCACACAATAAAAGCTATTGAATAAAATCCATGTCTGAATGATAAATAATCTGAAGAGATGACTATAGCGCACTACAGAATTCATCCAAATCATTTGCTACTTTTTTCTCTTTTAATTGTGGAGTTTCAGTTTTGAGTTTCAGTTTTGAGTTTCTTGTAAGACCTTTGACAGAAACTATTTTTTTTCCATTTTGTTTATTCTTTACACAGCACATTTTCAATTTGTTTTAAATTTAATTTCAATGTTTTTTTAAGTTGCTAACGACAAAAGTTTGGTTATATCATTGCTAAAGACACTTCAATCAGACGCTTGTTTTGATATAGATCAACAGCTCACCTCCAATAAGAAGCTCTTGACCGTGAGAGCCAATCAAAGTCTTTGAAAGGAATGGTGCAAAGTCAATAAAGACTTCTCTAAGGAGGGGAGCTACAGATCCTAAGGCTCTCTCTAGTCGGTCAGTGAGTGTGCCACTGTCTACTTGGGCTGCAGGCATGTGGATGGGTGGACTAATACTGAGCTCAAGGGCTGCTGGCTTCTCAGCTTCTCCAGCTCCTTCTTGTTGTACTGTGGAAAACAACGAAATTGATTGAAATATGTGAACACTGGAAAAGTGAAAGTTGTAGGGAATTGTGATTTTATATAAAGCTAGTGTTATCATACACAACATGAAGCATATATATATTTTACGAGAGTTTGTCGTCTGAAACTACGTTGATAACATAATGTCTAAAATGTTAAAAATGATTTTAAGCCTTTTCAAACACAAGTTTGAAAAGGCTGTATACAAATACACTTTTTGAACCAATTCTCTTAAAGCAAAAGCCTCTACAATAATAATGTAGCTAATAAAGCAAGTACAGGAAAACAGTATCTGACTACCTGTGGGCTTTTGTGAGACTGAGATTGATGCAATTGGTTGACTGCTTTCTGCTTCTGCTCCTTCCTCTCTATCTTTAGCGTGAGCAGAATCTTCATTTTTGCCTTGGGATGAAAAAGTAGCAAGTTAACTTTGCCTTACACTGTCAGGTAATTCTTGTATGACATTATTTCATAAAATTTAATCAGTGTAAAAACAATTTCACATATAATAATCAAAGACCTCAAGATTAGACCAAAAATATCTAATTAGCAAAAGGACCAATTAACAGGTTTGCGGTAGTGCCAAGATTAATCGGAAAAGGCTGATATTTTAGGCTGACGAAAATAATGAGATGCTAAAAAAGGTGTGAGAATAAAAACTGAGATTTAAAAATTCAAAGAGATTGTCTTTAAAGAAAATAGAATTGCGTGAAGTTCAATTTCTCAATATCTCTTTTATCAAAAGTATACTTCAAAATTAGTCTTGAAAATTCTTCTTTTGAATCAAAGCTTTCATAACAAAAGTACTCTTATTGAATATACTATAATCTCAGCTTCTGTATACACATGTATAATAATATATAACAAAAGTGTCTAAATGTTATCAAACATCATCTGTAAGTCAAAAGAGACATACCTGTATCATCTAAATCTACTTCTTCCATTTTAGATTCCTCTTCTTTGCGGTCATCTGTACTTTTCTCTTCTGCCTGGTTCTCACTGTTGTCCTCTTCTTTCTCTTGTTTAGCAGACTCCTCCTCATTTGCATGTTCAGATGCCTCTGTTTCAGGTTCAACCTTGACCTCTGCACTGTCACCTGCAGCTCCATGTTCTACCTCAGGCATCTTGGCTTCTTCATCATCTTCCTTGCTAACATCAGCAGACCTTTCTTCTCCTGATGCTTCTGTTGGAGGTACAAAGAGTTTATTGATTTTCACATGTTTTTGGGGGACCAAATCACTGTATAAATTATGAAAACAGTCAAAATTGTGTTAGGCAGCCACTCATCACAATCATGTAAAAAGTGGCCAGCATAGATAGGCTTTAATTCAAGGTATACTGCAAGAGCCAGGGTTGTCATGAGGCTAGGAAGCACCTAGTCCTGGCCCATTTTTCCATGGCACTTTGTCTCTAAATAGGGATGGCTGTGACCCGTTTTTACTCTTCTTAAAGTGGGCTATTTTGCATAATATTAGCGCATACTCAAGTTATGAAGTATATTGTTTTACAAATGATAACAAGACACTCATTTAAATTGTTGTATAAAAGATAGCCTAGCCCTCCAAGACATGTGTTTTTAACCAACCATGTCAACTCCTACAGCATAATGGTTTATGAAGAACAGTAAGCACGTCTGTATGGAGTCAGGTGTACAAAAGATTGAGAAAGCAGTTTAAACATCACCAAAAAAATACTTTTGCTAGGTTATGGCCTTATTAAGCAAGTTCTTAAACCTCTGTCAGTACAAAAAGATGGTTGCAGCCACATACAACAAGTTATTGCCGTTTGCACTTAAAGCATAGAAATAATAAAGATACAAATTGAAGGATAACTAGGATCAGTTCTATTGATCAGCAAAGAGTACCTTACTTTTCTTTAGAAAAATATAAATAAGCTTTTCCTTCTTTTAAAGATAAACCAAATAGACTTATAACCGTCAATCATTTAATCATCTTTAAGAAATAAAATGTTTCTGTATAAAGTGCCAACTATTTATCAGGTCAATACCTTCCTCCTCCTCATCCTCCTCTCTGTCATCTGTCAGGTCCTCACTGGAACCACTGCCATCCATTTCCATCTTATTCACATTGGTTGAGTCTGTATCTGGGGAAAATAAAGTTAAGCATCATGATATAAAATTGTTATATTAAATCCTTTATCACTTTTCATACTTGACACATTTTAACCCAAACTTGAGACAAAAATAATGTTACATATGATTGGTTAATAAATCATGTCTGCTTGGCAGCATATTAAAAATGAAATGTCTCTCTTCAGGGGACTTTAGCAATGGTAATGGTCATTCAAGATCTAAAAAGAATAAATATAAATTAATAGTATCACTTAAGAATACTTTGTAATAATACTTAAGAATTCTTAGTAATCATCAAATAATCATGAAAATGCACTGATGTCAGGATAGATCCCACATCATCCATAATAACGTCATTTTAAGCTGGCGGACTAAGGAGCAAGACCACCCTGGTTCAAATCCCTTCTCCTTGGGAGAGAAAATTTACACAAATTTCCTTATTCAACCTAACTACAAATTGGGCACAGACTAGAGACAATTAATTTCTTTGATAGATTGCTAAGGTCAAGCACTTAACAGACAGCACCAGATATTAAATATTTTACCCTTTTAACTCGTGAAAATATAAAGAAAAAACTGTTTTTGTCCCAAGCCAGTAATTGTATAGTAAAACAACTTTGATAATGTCTGAGTCATTTAAATACACATCAAGGCTTAAGTTCATAAACCTCAGTTGACATTTCTGTTGTGATTGGAGGTATGTATGCTTTGTAACTATTCTATTATGGAGAAAATATATTCATATCTTAAATGATATGTTTATATGGTTTCACATTAAAAACTGTGAAATCATCTATGATGTAAGAAGTTTGACATCTAGCTTTTGTGTTTGCTTTAACATTCTTCATAGGGATGTATACTGGGTTGATTTAGCACAGAGAAAATAAAGTGTACTATTTGATATTAATTTAATGTAATATTATAATACAATATACTGTAAACCTGTTTTTTGCAAGGTTGTATAATTCCTAAATTGGTTTATGGTATTTTAGCCTGGTGATACATTTTGCAGAGCAAAACTTGTTGGGGAAATCTAATAAAGTAAATTTAGGAAGTATTTAGTTTTGCAAATTGGTCTCAAATCTTGACAATTTCAAAACATATAACGTAAAAATATGTATTCACTATGCTATACAACATTGCTTAATCAATAAAAGTTTAAAGCTTAAAAGTAAAAATGAAAGAGTGAGGAGAAATTATACAATTTTGAAAAAGAACATGCATGATGGAAATTGGGGAAAGATTCACTGAGGTCAAACCTATGTCAACTATCATAACCATAATCATAGCTCAACAAGCTGATTTTGGTAGAACAAAAGTAATAACATTAACTAACATTTATTTTACAGCAAAAATAACCTGAAGTTGGATTTACATGGACATAAAATATTTAAAAAGGCAATGAGTAGGATACATAAAACATGCTATCAAATGAAAATGAAGTAGATTGATAATAAATGCTGGCCCTTATGAATAACTTACATTGGCATAATATTTGCTACAACATATATAACAGCATAAAAAATGAACATGAAGGTGCATTTAAATGTTGTGTGTTAAATTATGGTCGAAATAACATTGAATTTGTGTGACAGCACAAGATATCCAATTAAAACTGATGTTTGATAAGTAAAAAAAGCAACAAAAACTATGATGAAGAAAATAATTTGTTTTAAAGGGACATAAATCTAAAAAACAATTGTTAGATTTACAAAATCTTGATCACCTCCCTTCATATCTTATTTCACCTTCACATCACACAAATACAAATTCAGCTATTTTTCTTAGTAAATTACCCAGACTCTCTGAACTGCCATACATAGTTCATTGTAAAGCCCATTATGCAAGGCTGGGAAATTTGCTGTTAAAATACTCTAAAAGAATGTTTAATTCTGCAAAGCGTTTAAAAAAGTCAATGAATAAATCTATACGTCCAGATGTTCTTCTCAAACAGATTTCTATCTCAAACTCTTACTCATGATACAGGACACGGTCATAAATTAAAACCTTAAGGACAAGTATTTCTAAAATGCTGATGAATAGAATTATTCAAAAGAAACTTATATTTCTTTTGGGTATAAAAACAGATGCGCTTCTTGTTACAGTTGTAAACTTATTTGATTTTCATTAATACTTGTACTTTTAAAAGCGTTGTGTGGATTTTGGTATTGAAAGACAATGAAAGCTTGGTTTTGAGCCAAAAAACAACAAAAGGGAAGGGAAGGAAAGGAGGTCCTTGTGGTTATCAATATAAAAAGTTAAGTTTTCAAATGAGAGGGGGGGGGGAAACAATGAACAGAATTAGTGGAAGCAGTGTTAAATCATTAAAAAAAACAATGAATAAAATTAATGATCTTTTCAAACCCTAGAATTCGGTATATATACATAAATCATGATACATACTTTAAATGGCATTTTAAATATAAATAAAAATCACATCAACTAACATTGACACATTCATTTTCTAAACATGAATTCAGAAGAAAAAAATGTGGTAAATTTTGCATGTACAATAGATATGGTTTTCAACAAACCTAGTGGGATGTTTTTTTTGTTGAATACAGAATTTCGTTGAAGTTTTTAGTAAAGCTATCATAGGAAAAATATTTGGTTTTTATTACTGTGTTCAATATATATGGTTTCCTCACCAATATATTTGCCAGGCTTTTAGCTAGTGTCACGAAACTTAGCGCACTTGTAGATCTATTATTTTGGGAAATTCCTGTAAAGTTTCAAAAGTTTATAATGAATAGATATACAGTGCTTTAGCAGACGACCGTTACAGTGCAATCTCCAGCAAATATAGATGTACATTTGAATAGTTCATCTTTTTCAAGATATGATGTTCGTGTAATCATAAAATTCTCACTTTTACTGAATAAAAATAGCCCTGAAATTCATAATGACCTGGTCACTGATTTAGGGAAGAATGCCCTGTCGAAAAAAACAGTGAAGAAGTGGGTAACAAATTATTTTAGAAGGCAGAACTCTCATTTGGGCCGGCCAGTGACATGTTGCAATGAGGAAACCAATGAGAAGACTCGTTGATGATGATCGAAGAGTAATCTTACGGGAAATAGCAGAACAGCTAGAACTATCAGTTGGCACAATTTTTACAATTTTAAAGGAACATTTTTAGGTAAAAAGAAACTGTTTTGTAGATGGGTCCCTCATTTTTTTAACGGAAGAAAACAAGGCAGAACGGATATACAGGGATTGACAGATGTTTTGTTGAAAGGAAATTTTTTTTGAAAGGAAATTTTTTTTGAAAGGAAATTGTTGTTGAAAGGAAATTTTTGTTGAAAGGAAATTGTTGTTGAAAGGAAATTTATGTTGAAAGGAAATTTTTGTTGAAAGGAAATTTATGTTGAAAGGAAATTTATGTTGAAAGGAAATTTTTGTTGAAAGGAAATTTTTGTTTAAGGGAGTTTTGTTGAAAACTGTATCTACTGTCTAAACTAAGTAAACATAATAACAAAATATCTGACTATGAAATAATATAGAGTAAAGGCACAACCAAGAAGAAATTTCAAAGATATTCAAAATATCTTATAATTTGTCATTTTTAGCAAGAAATGCAATTGGCGCACATCTATTTTATAAATTAAGAAAAATTGGTTAAAAACTTCTTAAAGTGTTTTTGTTCTTCCTACATCCAATGTTTTGACATATTCGTGACTATTTCATTTTATATAAGAAAAAAATAACCCATTAAAAATTAGAATTTGAGACACCTTAACTATTGAGCTCTTGAGAAAGAGATAATAATTGAGGGTCTTTTAGCTGTACCTTTACATAAGACAAATCAACCAAAGTGTAAGGGAATAAAGCACATAACAGGTAAGGGCAACAATGACGATATGGGTATTTGTGTGGTGGCTATATGATACATAGAGCACAACATCCTGTCATAGACTACCTGATCCTTGTGCTGGTTGTGCAGGACTTTCTGGAGCTGCATTGTCACCTTTGTTGTCTTCTTTGACTTCTCCAACATCCCCATCAGCTCTCTCAGCCACAGGCTTTTCCTCAGATTCCTTCCCCTTGGACTTATTCTCTTCTTTCCCTTGTTCAGAGTCATTACTCACATCTTTAACAATTTCTTTCTCATCTTCTTTTCCGTCACCCTTCTCCAGTTCTTGAGAGATGTTTTCTTTCCCATTTTCATCTTCCTTGTTATTTTTGTCCAATGTAGACTGATCTAAGTCAACTTTTGCATCTGTGCCATTGGTCTTTCCCTCTTCTTTTCCCTCATTGGCCTTTCCCTCTTCTTTATTTTCATTGGTCTTTCCCTCTTCTTTATTTTCATTGGCCATCCTCTTTTCTTTTTTCTCATTGGCTTTCCCCTCTTCTTTTTTCTCATTGGCCTTTCCCTCTTCTTTAATATCTTTTGAGCTTTTTTGAAGGTCATCAACTTCAACTTTGTAATTTATAGTGCCTTTGGTACTTTCTTGTCGTGAGTCCTTGCCGGCCTGTGAACTGCTCTTTTCTGTCTTGGATTCTGCCAATTTCAAGAGAGTCTCCTCATTTCTGTTTTTTGCATTGGTTTCAATAGAAGACTTGACACTGGAAGTTGTGATCACAGAGGGGATTGATGAGGGAGTCGATGTGATTCCACTCTCTGGGAGCAAGGGCATAGCTGTTGAGGTGATCTTCTGCCATGAAGGAGCTCCTAGTAATGAACATGTATGTTAGATTCTTAAATTATACAGGAGAACATTTCATCACTTTTAGACAAAAACAGGTTGAAATCAACTAGAAAACATTTTTGTAATTATCATACCCCAATTAAAATGTTAATGAGCTTGAGAGATAATGTTTCTCTACTTAGTTTACAATGCTGTAAACCACCTTCTTTTTTGTGCATGCTACTTTTGCTTATTTCAGGAGGAAGAGCAAAATTGGCGTCAAATGGCATAAAATTCTTTGAGCCGCTATACTAGTTTGCAAAATTAATGTTTCGAGCTTTAATTTTGTCACAAAATATAAGAATATATCCTTTTTCGAATAAAATAGACAGCAGGTGAATTCTTGATTTTTATTCTCAAGATATTGAATTCATATGAGAGAATTAATTTAGGTCAAAGTTGTCATACAAGAAGACATGTAATTCTTTTTCACAGAAAGGCTTTTTAAAATTTCAGATGACAAGTATTATTTTCTTACATGTTTATTTACAGCAAATACATAGAGCTATTTTTCTTGTATTATAGTCAACTTTGCTAGTGGTATATTGCTGAGTTTTACATTTCAATTATTTGTAAGTTTCAGTGGTAGTGCTTCACACAAAAAATGGGTAAAACAAAAAACTTGGTGACAGGAAGGAAATCAACCTTTTGGCTTTGAAATATTCATAAATCTATAATTTGTGAAAAACTAAAGTAAAAATGTTTTGTAAGTTATCAAAACAGTAAGAGATGAGAGATCTGAGTACCCCAAATGCAACATAACCAAAAAGCAATCAGAATCCAAAATCATTATTCTTATTGACCAGTATCTTAGAAAACCACAGCACTCAATTGGCCCTTTAAAAGCTATCCTAAACAGAACAGAACCAAAATACAATCTGAATGCAAAATGATTCTTCTTCTCAGCCAGTACTGTAGCAAGACACAGCACTCAAAAAGCCCTTTAAAGCATGCACCCAAAATCAAAAGAGACAAAATAATAGAAATAAAAGGTCAACAACTAACCTGAGCCTTCCTTGCTGCCAGGCACATGAGCTGAAGTTGGTGTGGCAGCAGGAGATGGAGGTTCAAGGATGTCCCTGTATTTGGAAACCATGAGCACCGAGGAGAAATAGACAATGGCTAGGGCAAGGAACTGAGCTTGTTTGGTCTCTTCCTGAGTGGGCAAATATCAAATATTTTAAGGTATGACTAAAAATTCTAAATAAAAAGTTGGTATAAAATCTCATACAGGGAGTAAACTCTTCCATTGAATAAAGATTATCATATGTCAATTTGCATGGTAGTAGTACAAAATACCAAGTAATTATACTCTTAAGGGGGAGTGGTCTCAGTAGCTCAATGGGTGGTGCATCTGTCTCCCATGGCAGATCCAGGGTGTGATTCCGGAGGTGCAATTGCATGTTTTTCACTGTTTTTGTTATGCTCAACTATAATCCTGAAATTCCCTTGAAGTCAATTCAAGCCATCCCTTCAAATTCTCCTATCTTGGTTTTAAAGACACATGTCATTACCATGAATTTGGTCTTCGATTACCACCAGAGCCATAGAGCTTGGGTGAAAGAGTTCACTTTTTGTGATGATACCTTTTCTGCTTTGCTCAATTGTCTAGCCAGGGTCTCATTATGTGAGACAACTTTTGTCATTGTTAATGTCTGTATGTTAACAGTGCTACACTGTTTTGTCTTTCCTCCCTCTCTTGAGCAGATAAACACACACCTGGTCATTTCCTTTTAAGTACATACTTTCATCAATTCAAACAAATAAGTGATACGAGAGCTTGCCCGAGACAGTTGGAGATCTGAAATAGCACAGCCAAGTCTAACCTGTGGCTTGTCATAGAAAAGGGACTATAAATAATGATGATGACAATGCATGATTTGCATAACAATTTGAAAAGGTTTGTGTAGAAGAGGTATAATATGAGATGTGAAATAGCTTGTGTTCCGATTCAGGTGAGAAATGGGACCATATGAAAATATAATAAAAAGAGTAGACAAAAGCACAATATCATGTATACTGACCACATCACGGTAGACCACGGCTCTTAGTCTGTTTATGTCCATGTCCTGAAGGAGCTTTTCTGGGTCTTTGATTGGAGTTGTTTGACCAGCCAAATTCTCTACAATGTTCTGAAGTTAAAGAAACAAATCAAATGTAAGATGTAAAAAATCAGAGTGTTTCATAAATTTACAGAAAATTTATAATAATAATAATAATAATAATAATAATAATAATAATAATAATAATGATATATACCTTATTTATCTCAAAAGGCAATTATACTTGAGTAAGGAAATCAGAAAAAAAATACAAACAAAATCAAATTTCAAATAATACAGGAACATTTTTATTCTTTTCTAACAAAGTCAAGAGCGGAACATGCACTTCATTCAAAATATAGATATAAATTAATGTCATCTTTCTTTGTTATACTTGTTATATATCATGGAAAACATTGTCTTCAAATATCACATATTATCATTAGTTTACAAGGCTTTTATATGCTCATACACACAAAGTGAAATATATTTCCTTGTATAACTGATCTTGTGTTATCGTCTGGCCCTAATGAGATTGGATTTTATAATACTTATTTGTACAGCTTAAAAATTTATTTTTTACAATTTTAAAAGTCATGTCCTAACCATCTTTTTAATCAAAAGAATGTGACCCTATATCTACATTCTTATTTCATTTATAGATTATAAAACTTGTGGTCATAATGACCATTCATTTAAAGTAAGCATGGCATTTGGCTTGTACATTCAAATTACCTTAGCAGATGGATGAGATCCACCTATGAGGCTATGAATTGGATTCTCTCCATTAACAGGTTTACTGGCTGCTGGTGACGGTGGTTGTGACTGACCTTGACCCTGATTGTATCGATGCCGACACTCTAAACAGTTACGCACTGCTGATGTGCAAACTGAAAATAAAATGATGTAATAACTTCAGACATTGAACAAACAACTAAAGTTAAAACATAAGATGAGATCTTTTATATAATGATGGTGTTGAATGAAACCAAACTATTAATTGTATACAAATGTCTAAAACATTATTAGGTTATCTGAAGCACTCTGAGCTTGAAAAAAAGGAAAAAGCTATAAAAATGCTATTATCATTGTTATTTTTATTAGATACCATTAAATCCTACACTATTTTAGGATCCTTGGGCTCCAATTAACAAAAATCAGATTCTTCTTCTTCTAACATTGAAGATTAGCAGAACTCATAAAAAATAAACTACTAATAAAATTCAGATTACATGCAATTTGTTTTTAAATAATCAACACAATTAAAATGAATGAATTTATTCTTGATGTCATAAGTGAAATAAAAGAAAAATCATATTTATAGTCTATAAATGTACTCAGCAACATCAATAAAAAAGAACACTTTATAGCATGGTTACTAAAATATACAAAATCCTAATTTTTAATTCTTTGGCAAGTCGCTTGTTTTTTGCTCACAGTTAATGAATTCAATTACCAAAATGATATTTTGCTTTCATCCCCTAATTATGCTCTTTACTAAAAGCCAGAAGTCCTCAATGTAACTAACAGGAAAATCATCACAAAGCTTAAGAATCTTCAATACTGAAGTTACAGCTAAATTGAAAGAAGAACTAACCCAATCTGAGACACTGTCTTAATATTCCACCAGATGGCATGTTCTTCTCATTCTCTAGCTCGGCAAAGTTTGTGGAACTGGCAAAGACCAAAATGTCTGTCATATACATAATTCTTTGTAGGATCATCACAGCCTGTTCAATGCTCAGACCTTGATTAGGTTCCAGGATCTCAATCTCACCCTAAGGAAAAGGCAAACATTCTTTAATAAAACTCAATGGAAAGGAAGCATCAAATTGTTAACGCAAAACATGTGTTGGGCAAAAACATGTGTGTAAAAAGCAGTACGCTAACGCAAATTCAGTGAACAAAAAGAATTTAGTCTGTTTGAGCAAAAGCAAACAAAAGACACAAAACAAATTTAAACTCAATCTTATCCACACAAGAAGAACATGTTCAATTGAAAAAAGTTAAAACAGTAGTAAATGTCATGTTATCTCTTAGATCTCAAATTATGTAACTTTAAAAAGGAAATGTATGAACTGGTTTAATAATTTTTGTCATATTTCATGTTGGCTAAGTTGTAAAAAAAGTTATTTTTCAATTAGAATTAAATAACAACTTTCAACGAAAATCAAGGTTTTTAAATTTAAAAAAATCTCTAATCTGCTTAATCTTGTCAGCCACTGAAGCAGAACGTTTGTCAATCCCATCAGAGACACATGACACTGGTCAAGATTACTGTATTTGTTGCTTTTCTTTATTTCGTCTCAACCATTTTCATTTCATTTATATCCATTATACTATGTCTCAAATGTTTGTTGAACAGAAGAATGGTAATTACTTAAACTATCAACTGTTATGTACATTAACTGGTGGTCATAAGAATTCCTTATTATTGTCTACTTTATCCTTACTACCTGTGGTCATTGTCATTTGTATTATAACTCACATTTTGTGATGTAGCTGCTGCCAGCAAAGGTAAGAGCCCCCCACATGATGTAATGAGGTTGTCAGCCAGCTGGGAAATCATGTGAGTTACATTCACAACATAAATGTGATTTTCTCCAGCATTCACAAAATCTATAACATTCTTGGTGCTGTGACTGGAAATTGAGACAAAAAAGGATTTAAAGAAACACAAATAAACAAACTACTTCACAAATACAAAGCATCTTAGTTTAAGATGATAGAAAAATGAAACTTGAGATGGAAATATTACTAATGTCACAAATTTTAAAAATTGTAAGCTTCAATATATACAAGGCGTTTTTAAAGTATGTCTGGGGGCAGGATGGCCGAGTGGTTCTAGTCACCCGATCTTTAGAGCGATAATTGATCTCTGAGGAGGGTGACTAGAAAAGACGTTGTGGGTTCAATCCCGTCAATGGACACATTTTTCAAGGTAAAAAAAATATGTGTAAAGCTATCCTGGAATGTGGTTGGTGCATACCGCTCGTGCAAACAGATTTCATTATCAGTACTTGCATGTC
>JAUUEB010156118.1:0-14357 GCA_032362205.1 Clione limacina
TTTGCGTACGGAAATGCACAGTTTATCTCGCACTTTATCGATGTAAAAGACTTATTGTTGTACGTGAGGTATAATATAACGGCTAGAATCATGTTACATTCTGCATTGTTTATAAATAAACTTTCATATTTATCAAATGCAACTGTATACAAATGTTGGTAGATATTATAAGATATGGTTAAGGTTTTGGTGTAATTCTGTTGCCTGTAAGAAAAGTTATTAGCTTTTTAGTTTTACTATGTTTTATCTGTAAAAAAAATCGCGCCATGATCGTAAACAGAGATGGTCCATCTTCCGGAAGTGCTTAATTTGCACGTTCAGTGAATACAAAGTTCTCTTTCCGTCTCAACAGCCGATGCAAACAAAAGCTGATACAAAAAGTTAATTTTAATACAGGTTGTTTTAAAACTATAATTTTTTGAGGGGTGTTGGCATATTTGCGCATAGTGGAGAGCAAAGGATGGGGTCTCCATGGTGGTAACAAAGTCAGCGTGTTCATGTTTTCTTTCTTTTTATAACCTTCCCGGGTAAGACCGGGTACTAAGCCACTAGTATCTTATATTCTTTTTTATCTCATCAGATTCATCCACAACAAAATCTACTCATTCTCGAGTACATCTCTCTGTCAAGGATGTTGAATGTGATATAAGGATTACTATGCTATCGGCATAGGCTACATAACAAGTATTCCAACAATAATTGATATATCCTCTTGATCCTACGTGACAATCAATTGATGAATAGTGTCTAAAGCAGATTGGTAAAATGTTAAACCAGTAATTATCCGGAAGAGCCGGACAAGCTAAAAAGGATAAATATACATTTGTATCTGAATTGATTTTAGTAAAAATACTAGCCGGGTACATTTCTGGGATAATATCCATTTGGGCATATAAAGCTGATCAAATGAGTATCGATAGCCACCTGGATAATATCTGATTGATTTGTAGTTATATTCGTCAACGACAGCAACCTTGTATAGTATGGGGGCAATGTGACTAAAACTGGCAAAGAAGCTTCACTTAAAAATATTCTTTTTATTTTTGTCACCTTTGTTATAGATGCCAAATGTCATTAATGATGTCATGAAGGTGCCAATTAAGCACTAAATCAAAATATTATGGTATGGTTCATGAACTAACAATGGCTACGTATCGTTATGAAAGGCTCTGTGTTCAAATACAAACCATTGAAATAGATGAAAAGTGTGAACTCTATTGTTTGATCTATATTATTGAGAAATCTGATCTATTAATTAATTTCTTTTATAAAATGTCGTGTTGCTGGGATTTTTTATTTGCAAAAATCCAGAATGGCTGTCGTGGTAAAAAGATGTGAAATCTTTGACTGGTCTGGGACATATTATTACTTTAACCTGAGGTCATTACAGTTAAGTGTTATGATAAAGAAAAGAAAACGTTTATTTGTGGCCATATTTGATTTTGTAATTATGTGCTACAATCAATTAATGTTTGATCTATATCACTCAAAGATATATAGAATAAATTTTGAGCCTGAGTACTGACATATTTAAGAAGTTGTCGAATTTGACGTTTCGTCACTGTTATCATTCAGGTTATATTAACATTGAAAAAAATGCAAAATGCAAAATGTTTTTATGAAAATGTTATGACTGTAAATGTCCTAGTTAACATAAATCTGAGATTGCCGATTTCAAAACTTGATGCGAAATTGTTAAATGACTTTTGGCATTTCCCTGAAACCAAAGAATTCTATGCAATTTTTAAGCATCAACTAAATGAGGTTATCTGGTGACTAATTCAGTCCCAATGCCAAATTTAAGTTCAAGCTGATGTTAAAGGTCAAATGCTTTCAGTGTTTAATTCACATTTTAAACCTTCAGTTTTACCAATAGTAGTGTCACTGATGGTGTCTAAAATCAATTTCAAGATTGGGTATTAGATTTTTAAAATGTTGAAAATGATTTTTGACAGAGTTGACTCTCATTGACTTTTTTGTTTTATGTTATCTTAATTCGGCAAAATTGCTGTGGTCACATCAAATTTAAGATTTTGATTTGCGTTACTATCCAAGCAGACTTTACATAAGGTCGCTAGGCGCATGTTATCAAGTCATACATTTTGCATCCTGATAGCCATGCAAAAGCTAGATTTGTTATATATTACGACGATATATCAAATTAGCACAAGGTTAGGGTTAGGATGAGTCTAGGGATATAGCAACAAATACCCTTTGGTACGTTGTTGGTTAGTAAGAGACCACTCACTGTCTACTTCTGTGTCGTGTGGTTACCTTTTAAAGCACCTCTGATCAGTCCTGTTTTGCCAGAATGCTTTCATTTGTGAAAGAGATTGATTTAAAGTTTTAGTTTTTCATACTCTTTCAATGTGAGATACGAAGTGCTATGAATTTATTTTGTTTTAGATAAATCATTTGTTCCTTAAAACTTATACTGGAGAAATTTTCAATTAGGACTCTTTACTAAAATGGCAGATTTAGTAATACTTGAAGATGAAAAATACTTATCTTTGGTGATCGCGGTTGTACACTCTACGAATACTATCTGTTTGTAGTTATGTATAATACACGTAAAACGCAGAAAGGGTGTTTTTTAAAAGATTAATATCTACAAAGTGACATTTCAAAGTAAAACTTATTATGTTTGGTTCAATCTTTTGGCTAAAAAAATAAACCAGAAAAAAAAATACTAGAAGTGTGTTTTTATCTGGATTTTTATCAATCCAGTGCAAAGGTGATTAATCTCAACATTTCTTTTTTAACGTCCGATGAGCAAATGGGACGATAATAAAGGTTCAAGTTTCTTTTATATCCTACTAGCGGGTTTATCCGGCGTTGCCCAGATTTACACAATCTCAAATCAATTATTGCTTACATCGCTTATAGCAGTCTACACAATGTTTTGTGGCTTACCCGGAAAGAATACAAAAAGAAAGAAACATGAAATTTGCTGAGAAAAATAACACACTGACTTTTTTGCCAACATGTATACCTCTCTCACTCTCCCCCACTATGCGCAAATATACCACCAACCCGCTTTAAAAATCATAGTTTTTGACCAACCTGTATATCAAACCTTTGAATGTTGTTTACATTTCAGACGGAAAGAGAACTTTGCAAAGTTTGCGTTCACTAAATGTGCATTTAAGGATTTCCGGATATGGTTCATGTTTGTTCATGATGAATGGAAGGTGATTTACAGAGAAAACAAAAGCTTATATAAAAGGGTATGACTACAAAGGTGTTTAATGATTAATCTTTCATGCTAGAGAAAACAAAGTAAAACTAACATGCTAATAACTTTTCTTACAGTCGACCGAATTTTACCAAAAGCTTAACCACACATCTAGTAATATCTACCAACATCAGACCGATTGAGTCAAAACTGTGGCTGTAATCCCATTGCATAGAAATACACACACAAAGAGACTTTGAATTATATTATGTAGATGTACTCACTATGAATACAATTCAATGTAATAATAAAAATATGGAATGAAAAAATAAAAGCTCGTCTGTCGCAATTCTGATGAGAACCCACAACATACGAATGATGTCCCTGTTGTAATTAATTCATCCACATTTTTTTCTCAATAAACCTTGTCCTTATGCTAGGAGAAATAAGATGCGCGCAGTGTAAAAAAGACGATCAAACTTGGTTTTAAGGCTTCAGTAGTCACTTTGAGTTTGCGGCACATGAGATCAATAAAGCAAATTATATAGTCTGTTTTTAAGATGAGGCAAACTTGGCCAGATCTTTGAATTGTCCAATTGCCTACAATCATGCAAAGGAAACGACATAGAAATGTGTCATAAATCACCGACGAGTGAGTTAGATTCTGATTTTATATACGGTATCCCCAAAGGAAAACTCCTATATTTCGGACTTAATTGCAAATTATTGCGGTGCTGTGCAACAAACCTCAGGAATGTCCGTAAGTGTCGGACCTCCATTTCCCTTATTTCTCTTGTTTAACATGGAGCTTATGACTAAGAAATGCAAACAGGTGAATTACAATAAGATATTGTCTACACACATGGGAGCTCTTATTCACTTAAATGAGTAAATACTTAGATCAATTGGGGCTTGTCGCATTACCTTTTAAGAGTTTTTTTAGTATCACTATAGTGAAACACATTTCAAAATCCCTTAAGTTATAGAGCAATGCCAGTATGCTATTAACGCAGTATGTCACTGTATAGAAAAAATAAAATATCCACTGAAAAACACGCCTTACAAGAGTCTATTAAACTATGTTAGCTCGATGAAAGAATTCCAAGCGATATGCTTCGGTTTTTGTGTTTTGAAATCTGTGAATATTAACATAAGTCAATACATTTCGACTTTTGTCATTTTGAACAGATTTGCTAATACCGGGCGAGTATTAATGAACTGCTGGTCAATGATTGGCTAATAAATTATTGAACGTAGTATTTGCTCAACGTCTTGCTTTTCCAACCGTGATACAAGTGTCTGGTATTTGAGGATACCATGTAAGAGTTGTCCCGGTCACCAACAGTTAAAAAGGAATTATGTATTATGTCGTCTGCAAGTCTCATCGTACCCATGTCGTATATTTTCAGACCTTTGATACTTTAAGAGACGGAACTCACATTTGGACATTTGGTTTAACATACCATGGGATGTTATGATTGTATTTTAACACCAATCGCATACAGACCTTTATAAAGTAATAATGAAAATATAGAATGATATATGTATATATTCCTACAAGCATTAGAAAAAAGCTAAGTCTGAGGTCTTTGCGTTTTATGCTAAAGATAATATTCGAATGTAAAGAAATGAATTTCACAATCTAGAGTGCTTCTTGTAATGCTCTTGTTGTTAACGGAGACTCTGAATTAGAAAGGGAGTACCAGGGTTTGTGCACTGCAACAGGGGAGAGGGACGAAGAACTGGGATATGACGCCAGAGCGCAACAATATCATGTGCAACAATCGAGCAACAAGCACCAAGGGACCGAAGATTGATTTTTATCTCTGATATCCCTAAGCATTTAAAAGATATGTTATACGCAGAAAAAAATAGATGCATAGTAGTTTATGGTCTTGTTATCATAGGTTTATGTTGTTTCCTTTTGTTGAATTATATATCGCACATCAATGATTTCAAAATGTGTATGATTGTAGCAGCAGTAAGTATGACATCTTCTTTAGTAAGTTAGAGTAGAGAAGAGTCATATATTGTGTCTTTTATGTGAACTACTTCATGGGGCTGTTAATGATTTGATGTTAGAATGAACAGGTTATAGTACACTCTTTGACACGAGCATACATGATAAAACAGACATGTCTATAGTTAAAAGAAGACGTATACTAAACACCCGCCGTAATGAATTTATTATTGTAAAATGTATACATATAATAGTAAAAGCAAAGTTGGCAAAGCTTAGTGAATTCTGTTTATCCATTTCAATGAATTCTGCCTTTGTGATACGAAGAATCGTTTTTGCTTCATTATATGTATAAATGTAAAAATTCAGTTTTATCATGACAAAGAAAATAAATCCGCAGCCAGGAAACTGACGTCAGTTCTTTCGTAATTTCAATGATGTAAAAATCCCTTGGTTTTTATCACGTATTTACATACAAACAATGAATGGTCTCACTCCAAGACAACCCTAGGGCAATGATATATTTCACGCCTGTAATCATCAAATCATTTAACCAATGGTCCTCAGAATATTATTAGATGTTATGAAGATGTTACGTGACCAAACATCTATCATTCATTGGGTAAAGACGTAAGCAAAGGATAAAAAGAAAGAGCCTCAGACGATAGGAAAGCTGACTATATCTTTGACTGAGTTGATATGAGGAAAAAAAGAAGCCAGCTATACAATTGTGATCTTTAAAATGGTGTCCACCTGGATAATATCTTATACATCTGTCATTCTAAATGACACTGTCAGCAACACATTTAAGATAACGCATCATATAACTAGTTCCTCTATCAAATCAATGATATAAAGCTGTATGACAGAATATTAACAACATAAAATCATCAACATAAATATCAACAAGATAATACCAGGAAAATAATTATGAACAAATGAAATAGTCTGTTCATTTAGGCCGTCCAGTTGACGACCGTAGTTTTCATGGTTAAATTCAAAAAGCGACCAAAACGTCTTTACTATGAAGATATTAAAATAACAAGGAAATCGGTTTCTCTATAATAGGTACAAAATACGCTTCAAAATATGAATATGACATAAACAATCCAGAGTCAATACTGTTTTCAATCATTAATTCTCGTGTGGCTACAGTTATCAAACTTCGGACGAAATACGTAGTGCATAGAAAGGGGATCTAACCCAGGCCCCATCGGTTCTCAGTCCGATCTATTAACAACCACACCACGAAACCTCCGTCATATAATGATAATTAATTCACACACATACACGAGGGCTGAAACTGCTACTAGAACAGCCACCAAAGCATTCGCTCAGTAATAAACTGTGATTCTAACCAGACAGGGGAAATAAACAATCCACAGACAGTAACGTTTTGAACTACCAATTCTCGTCAGTGTGGCTATAGCTATCAAACTTCGAAAGATATCCATAGTGCATAGACAGAGTATGGAACCCAGGGCCCCTCGGTGAATTCTGAATAGTAAAAGCAAAGTTGGCAAAGCTTAGTGAATTATGTTTATCCATTCCAATGAATTCTACCTTTGTGATACGAAGAATCGTTTTTGCTTCATTATATGTATAAATGTAAATATTCAGTTTTATCATGACACAGAAAATAAATCCGCAGCCAGGAAAGGCATGAATAGATCTTCTTTTAAGACATCTTCTTGTAACATTTCAGTGAAATTTTCCACCAGCATCCGGGTAATGAAGAGCATGCCACTTGTTCCTATGTTCCTTATAAAACCTCCTCGATCTTTTTGTGATGTAAGCTCGTTTATTATCACGTTTATCTGTCACTATAAGTATTAGTATAAGAAATGAAGTCAATCTAAAGACTAAAAGAACAGAAATTGGACACTGCTGTGCAAAAATAATCTGTTTCGCGATTTTCTGAAGTAAAAAAAAGAATCAATTCTGACAAGAGATCGTGAATTTACATAAATAACAGTAATATTTTATTCCCAGACGACCCTGTAGCAATGCTATATTTCACGCTTGCAATCATCAGATCATTCAACCAATTGTACCAGAATACTAGTCATATCTAGCGTCCATCGACTTTAATGAATATATTCTGCCCTAAGGCGACATACTGGAGTTCTTGTGATCTGTGTTTAAGACAGGAAGGATTACAGACAAATAACCTCCCAGACAGAGGGGATAATGTTGCTAGTTGCCAAATTCTGTTTTGATCCCTGCATAATATCAGTATCCCAATTATGCTGGTGTCAATAACACATTTTTGTGGTAATGATCTGATAATATGCGCATAAACACCAGGTTGCTAGGTGACCGTATGATATTGCTCATTCAACGACAATAACTATTAGAGTTTTGTTTGTTGTATGTTCTTTGTTAGTTTGTTTTTTGGTTACCTAAAAGCTGTTATCTTAACTTTTGTTTAAATATAATTGTTGAAGGAGTGTTGTCCTTTTTATGATTCTCATTTAAGTTATTTACGCAGTAGACAGTAGGACTCTAAACACAGGCTCTTCATGGGACCTTCTAAAAATAAGTTTCTCAGTTTTTTGAAAAAAAATGTATGACCCTTTAGTTGTTTGCTATAAGTTTTTTTTTACTTTTCTCTTATGGTCGTAGTTTTGCTCTCTAAGGTACTAATTTATCTAGACTTGATGACGTATTTCGACGAACAAAACTATGTCCTACATAGAACTTTGATAGTTCGCAACTTAGTAGACATTTTTGCTTGTGAAAATGCATAGTTTGTTGTGTAATGAACACAATTTTGAGGGATTTCGCACTTCTTCTTGTACATATGCTATCATAGAACGGAGAAAATCATATTATCTTCTACATGGTTTTATCCTTTAATATCGATCAAATAATGAACACATAGCTTATTATATTTTTAAATCTCGTATGACATCAGATTCATCTCAAACAAAATCAATTCTTCCTCGAAAACTCATTCATCTATCTTTGGTCAAGGATATTTATAGAGAATGTTGAATGTGATATAATAATCACTTTGCTATTGGCATATGCTACATAACAAGTATTCCAGCAATAATTGATATATTCCTCCTTATCCTACATGACAAGCAATTGGCTAACAGCTTGTAATACGTATCAATAAAACCAGGAATTATGGGGAGGAGCCAGACAGGATAAAACGGCTATATATGTAGTTGTGTCCGAATTGATATGAGGAATAATAGAAGACAGGCAATGATTAAAGATGTCCGATGATAATACCCCTTTGTCATATAATGCTGATAAAATTGTGTATCGATAATCACCTGGATTATATCTGATATATCTATTTCTGTATTTGACAACGTAAGCAACCTTATATATTATCGGGGTAATGCGACTAAAATTGGCGTAGAAATTTCACTTAAAGATGCTCATTTGTTCTTTTTACCTGTTGTCTAGATGCTAAATGCCATTAGTGATGTTACTAAGGTGTCATATAAACACTTAATAAATATAATAATATGATGGTTGAGAGTTTTGTGGCTAACCTCGGCTACGTAATGTTATGTTATGAGGTCCTTTATCGCTAATAAGTAATTAATTTTCCGGTTTTCCTGCGCAAAATAACAATTTTGACCTCTAATTACCACTTTTAACATAGACCATGGACATTATCAATGACACAGTACCCACACATAGACAACTATATGAAATGAATGGACGGATACATATTTCCTAAGCTGCTAACCCTTGTTCGGTGAAATATATTTTTTGGTAAATTACGATATTTGACGTTTTAAAAATGTCTGTCTTTAAGGTCATAAAAACAAAAGAAATTGACGAAAATAGTGAAAACTGTTGTTCGATTCATATTATTGAGGAATTTAAGCTATTATTTGTCTTGTTTTATAAAAAGTTAAACCACAGAATTTTTCTTGTTTTGCATAAGACAAAGGGATAATATGCTTAAGAAATATGTATCCGTTCATTCATTTTTTTAGTTGTCTATTTGTGGGTCTTAATTTTGATAATTTTGAATCTCGTTCTGAAACTGTTAGGAATGATTCTTACAGTCCAAAATAACAAATATAAAGATGGGTGTCCAAAACTAAAAAAAAATTGATTTCATTAACCTAAACGGTATATCTAAATATAACGATTTTTTTCTCTCGAATGCAATATAACGAGTCAAACTATATGTTTTTGCTACTGTTGATTCCGACATTGTGTCATTGATAATGTCCACGGCCAAGGTTAAAAGTGGTAATTAGAGGTCAAAATCCTTTTATGTTTTACACTTACGTCCTGGTCAAAACGCGCATTTTTCTAACAGAGGTAAGATGTGAAATCTTTTATTGTTTAATGGGCATATTGTTAATGGAGCCTAATATAGAATTTAGCGGTATAATAAAGAAATTATCCGGTTTATTCATTTCTTAACTGTACTATTTTATTTTGTCATTCTGAACTATAAGAATCCTTTCTTCCTTTCTTTTTACTTAGCACTCAAAGATTCATAAAATACAATTTTGGCCTGCGCATTGTCATACTTAAGTAGTTGTCGAATTTGACGTTTAGTAATTGTTATCATTCAGACAATATTTAATTATCTTGGAATCATGTTATCTCTAAATAAAACTTCATAATTAGTTTTATTATGAAAGTCATTTTGCTAAACATAAAGCCGAGATTGCCGCTGATAAAACTTAATACAAAGATTTTGTTGACTTGACATTCTCCTGAAACCAAAGGTTATACTATTCAAATTGTAGAATATCAATTAAAGGGTAAATTATTCATTTCTGAGGCCAGATTATGCAATAGTTAGAATGCTAAATTCGGTGCTTATTTCACATTTTAATCATTAATTATGATCTTAATTTGTTACTACCGTTATAAGAAAAAACGTTGTCAGGAAGATCTTATGCGAATAAAGCGTTACAAAAGAAATATCATATTAAATTGTTACTAACGGGCTCTTAACAAAAAATCAGTCATGTTTTCTTAATTTCAAACGATGATTGCAGCTGCTTAAAAGTTACAATTTGACATTTTGCTAGGAAATAAACATTTCATGTTTCTGAAAAAGGAAATTGAATCAAGACATTTGTATTAATGAACTAATTTGTTTCAGATGTTTTTGTTTCAGCACTAAAGATCTGGCTCTTAACATTCCAGAAAACAACTAAACGACATAATATAAAAAAAATGGTGCCAAAAATAATAACATTTCTGGATTTTCTAGTTTATAACAAAGTTAACATACTTTTTAAATTCTATGTTCGCTTTGAGCTTGATCTATACAAGAACATATTTTAATTAAAAACCCATCTTAAACATGGAATAAAAAATAAAATCTTCGCAATCTTGTTCAGAACCAACAACAAACAATTTATGTTCCTGTTGTAATTAATTCCTCCAAATTAATTTCCCAATAAACCTTGTCCTCTTTCTTGGAGTAATGAGTAGTAAAGAAGGGTCTTGAAGCTTCGGTTGTCACTTTTAGTTTGATGCACTTGGATATTCATGTCTGTTATAGATATATATTCATCCGATGAGACAAACTTGATCAGATTCTTAAATTGTTCAATAGCCTAACAGTCATAAAAGGAAAAGACATAACTTGCATCATGATTCACAAACGATTGTGTTAAATTATGACTCAATATACAGAGGCCCCAATGAAAATATTTTATAGAACCTACTTAATGGCAAATTATTACTGTACTGTTTAAGATTAATTGCCAGAGATTTCGCGCCTTCTTATTTCCTTAATTTAACACGGCGCTGATGAATGAAAAATACAAACAGATGAATTAATGCAAGACAGTGTCTAATACACGCCTGGGAGTTCTCATGATTGCCAAAAGAGTCTGCAAACATTAATGAGTAAATACTTAGGTCAGATGGGGCTTGTCGAATTACTTCGTCAAGTTTGTTTAGGAGATAAGAAGTTCTTTTTTACGATATCTGTGAAAACTTTTCATTCCGAAATAGCTTGGTATCATTTGATATACGTGAATACATTAAAACGTTTCATATTTCCACGCACAATTATATTGTGTAGTGGTATTTTATATTCTTGTTCGTGTGTTTGTGTGTGTGTGTGTGTCTGTGTGTGTGTCTGTATGTGTGTCTGTCTGCTTACGCGATAACTTGAGTAATTTTGCTCGGATCGCTTTTATTTTTGAAAGTATGGTAACGTTTTTTTGCTGTGTGTTCTCTGTTAATTTGACTAAAACACGCTGTGGTCACATCTTGAGAGTTAAGAATCTGAAATCTTGCACATAGGCTTTTCTAGTGGCTATGTAGAATCAGTTTTTGTATTTTTTGAATAATATTTTAAAAACAGAGCAAAGACCCCTGTGAGTATTTTGCTATGTGTCTTTGTTATTTTTTTGCAAACACGCTGTGGTTCCATCGTCAAAGCTAGAAATCTGAAATCTTGCACAGGGGCGTAATTTTGGGGTCCCTTAAAGCTGTTATCTCGTTTTGTTAGAGTTATGTCAATTTTATGATTTCCATGTACGTTATTTACGCAGTGGACGCATTGTTGGGAGTAGGACCCTAAATTATTGCACACATACTCTTCTAGGGATATCTAAGAATAACTTTCTCAAGTTTTTGAAAAATATTTTGACAGAGTTATGGCCCTTGATTTGTTTTGCTCTATGTTCTTTGTTACTTTTGCCTGATGTACGTGGCTGTACTCTCTACAAGTATTAATTTTTCTAGATTATCATGTTTACGAGGTATGTTATTGAGATAATCTTATGTAAACAACACCAAAGGTAGATGCACGACACCAGCAGTCGGTTAAATCAATTCTGAACAAAGTAATAATTTTAAATACACTTTGATATTTCATGCATATATGGATTTCAGGCCTGTTGATATGTGTATCAGTATGCTAAGGCGCGTAGCCAGGATTTTGAAGCGGGTTGGGGAACTTGGAATGTGACATTTTGAAAATAGTTATTGCTGGCGCAAATTAAGTTTATTTGGATCTCGAGGGGGAATTCATGTGCAAACATATGTGTAAAATATTATAAATTATTATCTTATGTGAATGATTAAACATTTGCATGTCTTATATAAAGGACATGCGCAATCGGTAGTTGATTCGTTGCCTGTTTATCTCCGAATGGTAACTGCATTTTCTTTATTTTAAACAACGAACCCACAACATTTAAACACAAAACAGTCGATTTTAAACTATGTCACATTAACTGGTCGCTTTAAAAAAGAACCGCTGGTCAAGGGTAATTAAAGAAAAATAAAATACTGTAAAAATTAAATAACCAATGTTCATAACAGTATTGTAAATTTTGATTTTGGCTAAGAAATATGTACAGTTTGTGCTAAATCTTTTTGTTGTATTGAAAATAGTCTGAGATTGCTTATGGTATCAAAACACTCTGCATATGTTATATTACTATCCTAATAAACGAGTAATGTTGTTGTGATAACTTCCTTCAAATTTATTTTCAAATTTTCAATAAACCCTGCCATTATTATTCGGAATTGAGTTGAGCGTAGGGTTTAAAAAAACACATAATGGCCTTAACATCTTTCAGTTCTGCTTTGATATTATATATAAATAAAGATAAATGATAATCATGTCTGCTGTTACATACTTTCTTACGGCATTTCGCGAGGTCACAAGAGTCAGAACTATTTCACCAAAAAGAAACTTTTCGAATAAACTTTGGATTCAGACTGACAATGATCATCGAGTGCATGGTAAAATTCATGATTAAATGTTTTAATAAGTTTACGAATAATTTTACCTAGCATTTTATAATCATAGGCAGTATGAATACTATTTTCATATTAAAAAAATGTAATTTTCGTAAGTTTTTTTCTGAAACTAACAACTTTGCTGTTATTTTTCCATCTCGTTTCCCTCTCTGGAAAGGTTTTAAGAAGAATTGTTAAAAGCAAATTATTCTGCGTTGACATTTCAAAATCATGCTCATTCAGGCAAAATCAATCCTATATATTTTGTGTCATTTAAAGTAAAATACTATTAATGCTGCCATCGTTCTTAAACAAATATGTCAGTCATCGGGCGCGTAGCTAACATTCTTAAAAGGGGGGTCACATTTGGTTACTGTCAAATCAATGGCTACGAAGCTGAAGACAATTTGAAAATGAAATAAAATGATGCGAATTTAGATAATTGTTGACTCAAATTTGGGAGGCGGGGCATGCCCCCTTGCCTACGCTCTTGTCTGTCAATTTGGCTGGTCAAAATATATCGTGCAACTGAGTGAATAATTTCCTTTTCAGTTTCTTTAACAGTGAAACCGATTCTTATTCAAACTGCTATCACTTAATTGAGGGTATGCACACTGTCAAATGAATATCAAGGTCATAATTGTTGCGCAGTGTATTTAACATGGTAACGAGGAACGATATATGTGCTTGAGAAGCTATTCATACATACTTTTCGGGAGTAGTAGAGAGAGAACAGCTAACAACAAGTCGCTTTTGCTAGCTAGGTAGCAGGTCTTTAAAAACACAAAGCTATAAAACAGAGCCATTATGCTATGAATGCAACGTGTCAGCAGACAAGGTAGAATATTATCTGTAACACACTGTTTTAAGAGTGTTAGGTATCAGGTTTACCCCCTTTAATGCTAGACGGGTATCAATGTACTGTCGGTCAATGATTGGCTAGTAGATATTCATTTGGGAGTGATCTCCCTCTAGTCTCATTTGAATTGACTGGCAAACAGCACTGTATGATCGGGAGGATTTTGTTTAATATCTTGCACTTATTTAGAGGCGCCTGCAAGTATAATTGTACCCATGTCGAAGTTTATCTCACCATGGCCCGTTATGATGGTATTAAAACATCAATATCATCAAAACCTTTATACTGTAAAAATAATATATAGAATAACATATAATTCTATAAGCATTGACAACAATCTAAAGATTATTCTATGTATTTTTGGTCGACTATATAAGAAGAGTCTGAGGTCTTTGCTAAAGATAATATTCGAATGCGAATACTTGTTTTCACGATCTAGAGTGCTTCTTTTGATAATTAGCATTTTATTTGAATGCACCCACCTTGTTGTTTAGGGAGACTCTGAGTTAGACAAGAGGTTAAAGGGAATTAACACTATCAGGAGATAGAGAGAAGGAGGGGGGGGGGGGGGGATATGACGCCATAACACAACAAAACATTGGCAACGAAGAGCGGCAAGCCATTTTACACAGAGACCGAAGATAGGTTGTAACTCCCCA
>JAUUEB010156229.1:0-14356 GCA_032362205.1 Clione limacina
TTATATTATTGTTTGGTTAAGCTTGCTCCTATGTAATCATTTACTTGAGCTAATAAACTTCACTGTTCACTGTTCACAAGGTCTAAATAATCATCCCCCAACCCCCGCCCCTACTCCAAGGGCCTACCCGAGGAATTTACTCTTGTGTTGTCAAGAAATGGTATGCAATGTAGGTAAAAATCACAGGGACTGATTGTTAAGTCCCTCAGCATTATTTCCGTTTATCTTTTTTTAATTTCAAATGGACTTTTGTTTGCTTGGAGAGAATATACTTGGTCGATTGAAAACAAAGAGGACTTATTTTCCGTCAGCTATCTGCTTTACACTCTCATGTTTGGAGTGTCCTTCTACCTAGAGGGCGGCAACTATTCGACTTCAGAAGTTTGTTTTAATATATATATACTGCCAGAGTTACATTTGACAACATATTGTGTTAGACATACTACAATACAAGCATAATAAGACAATATCCAACAATTTAATTTGGTTTTGGCAAAGACTTCAGTTATGTGTTAAGATAAAAGAGGCCATACCCTCTGGCTAACATCAACTATTTAATGAAAGAATAAAACATGAGTGTTAATTCAACAAGATTTTGAAGACCTCCTTTCCTATCTTCGGGAATAATTACTCTTGTAGTGCCAAAGGAGCCAAACTTACCCCTATATGACGTATGACTCCTTCGGATCTTGTTGGATGTTTATTCAGTCATTCTCTATACTTTCTTACACAAGACAACAACACATAACTTTAGAGTTCTACCTTGGTCTTCTTGACCATGCTTAGCCAACAGGCCATCTTTATTGATGACCACCACCAGAGATCACCATCAACAGAACCACAGTGACAATCTTAACCTCAGTAGTAAGCCTTGTATCTCATCATATGCATAACAATAACATCAAACCTAGTGTTAGTGCTACTCTCTTTTTCTTTACTATCCAACCTCTTCTAATATACACTACTGAGTACCACAATATTGAACTGTGGTCGGAATTGCACAATCTTTAGTTTACCCATATCTCTGCACAAGTTAGTATCTTACGTTGAGAATGAACGAGTTTTTGAAACTTTATTAAATTCTATTTTGTAATTTTTGTTATTTTGGTTATCAATTTCGTCCATTAACTTGCTAGTTTACAAAACAAAAACATCGTGTGTCTTGCCATGGTCTATAAATTAACCACAAATGAGGAATAATCAAATATGCAGTCCATGTCGTTACAACTAGTGCTCCGGTAAAGTACCTCTTCTGTCACTGAATAGAATTCCAAATATGCCAAAGACAGGTTAATCTTAAACTTTGAGTGTCTTTTGCTACCAGAATCGAAGACAGAGGGGGACATATGGGAATACCTCCCTCCGTTTTCAGATACAAAATACCTTAGATTTGCACCATTTCTTTGTAATTAAAAAGCATTTCGGCCGTTTCCTGGCTATTGGTTTGACATAATCTGAAGCCCCCCTCCCCCTTTCAAAATCCTGGCTATGCACCTGCCAGCTACATCCTTGTGTGGTCAATATCAGCCTCGAGTGCAAATGTCAAGACGTCTCGATGGGGTAGGTAATGTCAAATGCTGCTCTTAAATGTCGAAAAACATATATTTAATGGATGCTGGAAATATAAGACGCATAAGAAGAGAAAATCGCATTCAAACATGATCTGGTCAAGTGAAGATTTGAGTACTTTCAAAGCCGACATTCATGTTACCGATGAAAGACTTGTATAGGGGACATGCAGTTACAACATTTGGAAAAGTAGTTGCGTGTATTTGTTGAAGGTTCCACTTTACTTCAAATATTAGAAACATTCTGATAATTATGATAACAAAACTATCATTGTTTTCTTTTTTCAAACACACCTTTGCAAGCTGAGTTGCATTTATAATAAAAGGCCTTATAAAAGATAAAAGAAATGTTGAGAAACACCTTCAAAATCGAGAGCGTTTTGGCCTCCAGAATTACACACTTGGTTCGTTTACTAGAGGAATTTTGTTCGAAACCAGCTAGTGACTCGTGTTTTCTGCCTCAATCCGTTGGACAACGGTCCTTGGTCGATTATTTAATGTTGGAATATCTTTTATGTGACCTTCATATGTTGCAAGAAGGACTTAGCACTAGCACCCACTCACTAAAACAATCAATTACAAACTAATATATTTGTTGGTATTTTTTCAAAACAAGGACCAAATGTCCTGAAAGAAATATGTATATTTGTGAATACAATTTTGTACAACTTTATTGTCGTTAGTCAACGATGACACATGTTCTATACCTAGATCTACCAGGGTTTTTAAAAACGATTTGTTCATCGATCTTATTCAAAATGTATCTAGTTCTTTTCTCTCTTCATATATCGGTTCAATCAATCAATTCCCGACCCGTACACCATATTTGTTTGTTGTTGTAAGGGGCATGACTACATTTAGCCGTCTGTTGAATTACATAATCTAGAGTACATCATTTTGTCGTCATGAATACTTAAGCAACTCTATCATATACTATCTTTGTTGTGTGTGTGCTTACCACAAATCGGAACAATGTTTTTCAATTTTAATTGCACGTATGCATCACCTATGTGTTGTATGCAGGGCATGATAATATCTTAGACAGACGAACAAAATAAAAACGGGGACACGGTGTTCACGGTATGATTGTGAAAGATACCTTGGTGGTTGGAAATTGACACATTTAGCCTACAAATACTTTAGGCGGGAAAAGGTGAAGACAAAAACAATGTCTGTCAATATAGCCGTCTTATAATAAAGTATCTGCAGATCACGGACTGCGGCAAATGTTTTGATGTTATGGTGAATAGAAGCATCAGTGTGTATACCAGTGCACTAACAACACATCATATAACTATCTTAAGTTTATAATATAACTTTTAACAACAAGAAACAATGAGTACTCGTAGAGAGTACAACCCAAAGAATCAGAGACAAGTATACTCGATTGAGCAAACTATATTTTGAACATCGAAGTGTATTTGCACGTCAATTTTAGATTTGTGTTTATTTTTTAATAAAGTTGCACTTTGGATCCTACTTTTATATAAAAATACATGAGGTTTTTTCATGTTTACAATTATTTCAACAACTGTATCATTTACGTTCGCAAACAATCATTAACTTCCAATGCTACCATGATTACATTGGCTATTTTGTTCAAGTGTGTACCAATGCCGTTTATACAGTAGGTTTTTGTGTAAGAGAATGAAGACAAAATATATGTTTAGCCTGATGTGGAACACACGAGGAAAATGTTTGTGAAATGTTTGCAAAATAACACCATAACAGCATCCTTTGGTGTTACGAGATGGAGACGTTTTGCCCCAGATGTCGCCAATCGACAACAAAACAAAAACCTATACACTACTACAGACATGCTATAACGAAACATAAAAATGTATGACAAAACATAGGTCTATTGCCATGAAGGTATATTGGAATCATTTGTCATCATAAAAAGATGTAGAATATTAAGGGACATTTTGAGATGTATTTGCATTATCTTTGTTATGAATAAATGGTGGTTTTAAAAATCATAGTCATATTTTTTAACCAACATCGCGTCTGTTTAAGAAAAAAAGTCATTCTCTTGATTCTCCGTTGACTTCATTTGTTTAACTCTCCTATCAAAAGTTATTTTTGCGATAATACTCATTTTTACAACAGAAAAACAAGTCTGGAAATGGAGACCTTCACATCAAAATACAGTATCTATTAATCATCGCAGACATCATCAGACAGTATGAGAGAACCCGTATTTGTACTCCAAATGGCACGAGACAAGTCCTCAAATAATAGACATCTTTGTAATTTCCGTTAATTAAGTTACTTTCCTCTTTCAAATAGTTCTGGAGAGTACGGGGTCACATGATAGTCAGGCCATCAAATAATCCTGCTTAAATAGATCATTTAGGACTGAGACTACTAGAAATAAACTACTGCTGATATCTTCACATTTAATCGTGTGGTTGCATTCCTGAAAGGTGTGATTCCGTATGTCTGGCAGAGATGTTGTATTGACATTTTGGTGATGTTCATTATCAATCAATTGTGTTATGTTTTTGTCCTTGACCGCGACAATAATCCTAAATTCATAATGAAACTCAGTCAATATTACGTTAGAACTTGTATACGAACCCTCACCGATATCATCATCTCTTCGTACTAGAATATGGCCAATAACACTAATAGAATCGATGGCCGGGATACTGCCTTTCATATCATAGCCCCGTTGCTATTCAAATATATTTAAATTGTTAACTTTATAGTGTAGAGATTTGTAGATGAGTTGTGTTGTTTTAGATATTAAGGGCTATATTTTTATAGATGTACGGATAGTGATATATGTAAAGTCCTATTATCATCTTTAACTTCATGCTTGGTAGTAGTGAAGAGATACACCAGATGTCATGAATATTCGATTGCGTAAATAAGGAGGGATCTTCATAATCCATAAACAAAGACAATATTTGTTTAGAAAACAGAACTTATTTTATTTGCGTAGAAGACAGATACATCAATTATAGACGTATGGAATGGCATGCAGGCCTTGGGCAGGGAAACTTTATGAAGTATTCCTCTCTATTGTGAAGGGCAAATTATCATAGGGCCTCGGAGCATAAGACTGAAACTGGACTTAATCTGTCCAGTTTTTAATTTTGCTATATATCTCCACATGATTGCCCCGTGGTCTGAACGTTAAATCTTGTAACACTCGTAAGCTGCAAGTAATCTAAGGCATCTACACAAGTTTAGTTTAAATACGCAAGTGCTTGTTTGTGTTTAAAAGCCCTGCGCTAAGAAAAGAGGTTTTAAATAATTTGATCTGTCCCTCTCATTTATCGTGTTTCTATGTAGCTAAAAATTGTGTTTTGGTACGTTAATTTTGTATTTGTGTTTTATTATTTGATATAGGTGCACGTTGGATCCTACTTTTATATCAAAATACATAAGGTTGTTTCATTGTTTACGATTATTTCTACAACTGTATTATTTACATTCGCAAACAATCATTAACCCCAAATGCTACCATGATTACATTGGCTGTTTTGTTGTAGTGTGTACCAATGCTGTTTTTATAGGAGGTTTTTGTGTTAGAGGATGAAGATAAAAAATATGTAAAGCCTGATGTGGAACATACGATGAAAATGTTCGTGAAAATATTTGCATAATAACACCATAACAGCATCCTTTGGTGTTACGAGATGGAGACTTGTTGCCCCATATGTCGGCAATCGGCAACAAAACAAAAACCTATACACTACTACAAACATGCTATAACGAAAAAAAAGAATGTATGAAAAAACATAGGTCTAATGCCATGAAGGTATATTGGAATAATGTGTCATCATAAAAAAGATGTGGAATATTAAGGGACATTTTGAGATGTAATTGCATTATCTTTGTTATGAATAAATGGTGGGTTTAAAAAATCATAGTCATATTATTTTAACCAACATAGCGTCTGTTTAAGATAAAAGTCATTCTCTTGATTCTCCGTTGACTTCAGAGAACCCGTATTTGTACTGAAATATCACATGACAAATTCTCAAATAATACACATCTTTGTAATTTCCGATAATTAAGTTACTTTCCTCTCTCAGTAGGTCTGGAGAGTACGGGGTCACATGATAGTCAGGCCATCGAGTGATCTTGATTAAATAGATCATCTAGGACTGAGACTACTAGAAATAAACTACTGCTGGTATCATCACATTTATTCGTGTGGTTGCATTCCTGATAGGTTTGATTCCGTATGTCTGGCAGAGATGTTGTATTGACATTTTGTTGATGTTCATTATCAATCAATTGCATTATGTGTTTGTCCTTGACCGCGACAATAATCCTAAATGTATAATGAAACTCAGTTAATATTACGTTAGAATGTGTATACGAACCCTCGCCGATATCTTCATTTCTTCGTACTAGAATATGGCCAATAACACTAATATAATCGATGGCCTGGATACTGTCTTTGAAATTATAGCCCCATTGCTATTCAAATATATTCAAATGATTAACTTTACAGTTCAGAGATGTAGATGAGTTGTGATGTTTTAGATATAGCTTCATAAATGTACGGACAGTGATATATGTAAAGTCATATTATCATCTTTAACCCCTCATGCTCGGTCTTAGTGAAGAGATACACTAGATGTCATGAATATTTGATGGCTTAAATAAGGCGAGATATTCATAATCCATAAACAAAGGCAATATTTGTGCAGAAAATAGAACAGATTTTATTTGCGTAGAATACAGATACATCAATTATAGACGTATGGAATGAGATACAGGCCTCGGGCAAGGAGACTTTATAAAGTATTCTTCTCTATTGTGAAGGACAAATTATCATAGGGCCTCGGAGCATAAGACTGAAGCTGGACTTAATCTGTCCAGTTTTTAATTTTTATCTCCACATGAGTGCCCCGTATTATGAACGTTAAATCGTATAACACTCGTAAGCTGCACGTAATCTAAGGCATCTACACCAAGTGTAGGTTTAACACGTAAGTGCTCATTTGCACGAAGAAAAGAGGCTTTAAACAATTTCATCTGTCCCCCTCATGTATCGCTAGGATATATTATGTCGAGGCAACATGTCGGCATTCCATTTTATCGACATGAAAAAAAGTTTTGATATTTTAATAATAACCCTGACAACACCTTTCTCAAGTAGCCAGAAACAATTCATCGGCTGAAGCACTTCAAAGCAAATATGGAGTACGAACAGTAACAATACTCTGCGATTTGTTTTGCAAGGTCCACAGGGAATAAACCATTAAGATTCTTCATTATTTATTCATGGATATTCTCACGAGTACTGGAAATAGAATATTGGTTTTATGAAACTCGAAGTGTTATCGTCTATAGTACTGGAACGATTGCTTTTATCGAGCAAAACCAGTGCTAAATACTTGTTATAATCTATATAGAAGATGGATCTTTTGATTCTAGAGCGCCCCTGTATACAAAAGAGGAAGACGCCACTGTGATCTATGTCTAACAGAGAAACTGTATATTTGCAAGAACATTGCAAACCCAAAATGCGTAAACAGACGTTCGGATATTGCCCTCAAGTGCAAGCACCGTGCAAGGCATCGTCTTTCTTAGATGTGAACGGAAGATCTCCATTCAACCCCAAGGCCTGTTGAGTGGGAATACGACGTCAACCTCTATATCTTTTGAGTAGTAGTTCTTTCTTGACGCAAGAAAAATTACAAAGCGCATAGACATATGTTCACCTTAAGTTTGAAAGCTTGTACCTAGGCTTACTTATTCAATCTATTATTTACAGAGTTAAGTGCCATTTTCCTTTTTATCTTTTTACCTAAACATTTTTTGAAGGATTTATGTTCACACGTTGCCCCTTTTCTCGCAAAAACAAAGTGCCCACAAAAAAGGGTCTACAGTATCTTCTAGTATCATCATCACCAGAGCTTTGTTTCTTTTGATAATAAAACACTGATCAACTGATTCAACCCATAGAGTCAAACTATGGCGTAACCCTCTCTGTCCATAGTCCTTCCATATTTTTACAAATCAATTATTTAACTCTCCGTTCATCCGTGAGGACTCTCTGCCAGATTTGATGCAGTCAATGGGGTTGATTCATGATGCATGTTGATTGGCCATGGTCCCTGAGCACGCCTCAGTTATTGGCACGCCTCAGTTATTTTAGGGAGTTTCATCAGATTGCCTGTAATGGTTCCTGATAGCATAAGCTATAACTCTTTTCACAGATTTCCTTTTCTGCTGATTGCTGGTTCATCATATATCGTCTGATAGTCTCTGTATAGAAGTTTGCATTCTGTCTCAAACACATATAAAACAATTTCATAAAAAAAACTTCAACAACTTGTAAAAACATTTTCTTTCAACTAACCTGATTTTTTACCGCAACCGACATCTTTTTGGCTATCATGACCATTGGTAAAAGCAACAGCAATAGCTGTGGAGCATATGATCAACATTAGTAAAAGACGATAAGTCTTAAGAAAGAAAATAAATGTCTTGAAAAGAAAGACAAATTAAATATCCAATACTTGATTTGAGTAGGGCAAACCCACAATATTTTAACTCTTGAGTCTGACGTCGAAACCACTCGTGCATCTATTATTACATAGCATAGTTTGGGCCATTAAGCAATGTCAACAAAAGTGTTGACAAAGATTTATATATTCTTTGAACACATATCTTGATTCAAACCATGCATTTAAAGTTTGTGTATTAGCGAAAACCTAGCTTAGCGCATGACAAACCTCGACCTTCTCAGCCCCCTTGGAAATGTACAGCTTGTATAATAATAAAATAGAAAATAATAATGTCACTTATATAGCGCTTTACAGTTTTTATTACCCTGACAGGCAAAATTGAGATAAGCCTGTACATTCTCATCTTCCTGGGAAGTATACAAGGGAGCCAAGCCTGTTAGGAGCATTTCCTTAGCAATCAAACATAGACATTCCCTGTCTATAGTAGGGTAGTAAACTAGCAGCTGAGTGAACTGAGCTCACTGAATAACAAGGAAGCTGCTTATCAATCCCTTCACCTTATAAATCTTATAATGACATTCAGTGGCTACAGTCAAGTACCCATTTACACCTGTGTAAAGTATAGTCGTATAATTTAACCAGACCACCATGTTGACATCATCTATCCACACTTCTTCAGACCTGTTTACCATATCATATATCCCATCAAGCAGGATACCAGGGTCAAGTTAAGTTATATTGTAAACGTCAAGCCCTGTTAGGATTCAAACCAGGGACCTCTGGCTCATTTCCTGAACATGGCAGCACATGTTTTACTTTAACAAAAAAGAAAGGAATACGAACAAAATCAAACATTAATCATTACAACAACTTTAAAAGTGAGCCTAAAGCAATTAGAAAAGTTTACCTTTGTCTGCTGGCCCCATGTAAGTGACGTGGTTATCTCCCCCTCTAACATGTACCAAAAAAGACGGCTGATGGGAGGTGATGGTTTGCTTCAAAGCTTTGGTTTCTGGCTGCTCAACAACATCTTTGTAATTTTCCGTGTCTGAAATCACAATAAATTCAACCTTAAAATAGGACCCTAATTATAGCAAAACATGTGAAGTTTGAAAATAAATTGAGTACTTGAAAAAACAGACCTGACAAAGAAAATACCTGAGCTTTTAACGGATTTATCTCATCACAATAAAGGCATCATGAAAAAGGATTATGGCGCACAGCTCTTTAGTCTATATAAAAGAAGTGGAAGAGAAAAATCTTCCCCTGAAAGTTAGAAAGAGGCAGCAATCTTCAGCGATTTGTTTTCTCTTTCCTTTTGATAAGTTTTTTGTCTTTAAAATTATGCTGTCACACCTCACCCAAAGGGACTAAAATAATTAGAAATCAGGTGTCATTACAAAAGTAAAAACTGGTGTATATTGTAATTAAAAGGCTGATAAAAATTTTGATCACCTTCTTTTATAGAGTAATCAAATTAACTGAGTACCTTCTGAAGTTGCAAACTGACACTATTTGGGCGACAGGAAACATTTGGGTTTTTGTACTATCTCTGTATGTAATAGCTTGAGTCATGTATAAAACATATGGCACAGACCTTACTAACACTATTTTGTTATAAGAAAAGTCAGTACTTTTTCTAGGAAAATAAGAAATTTTAAAATTGATACTTTGCAAAAAATAAGTTGATTTAAATCTATAATACAAATTTTGCCAAAACCTGTCTCTTTTTTTTCAGATTGTGCCCCCTTTTAGCCTTGGCAACACTGCTTAACCTTGTGTTATGAATATTGGTTATGATGCTTCAATTGAATGAGATAAAAGAAATTCCTGTGCCATGATTGACAATCAGCAAGCAGAATTGCTTTTTTTTTTTTTTTTTTTTTTTAATTTATTAAGCAAAATTGCTTATTACTAAGGATATCTACTAAGTTCCATTGGCGTGTGAAGATTAAACATGATTTGGCAGGGGACGATGGACACTCTATACTGTTCCCACTAGTCAATAGTGGGGTTGTTTTTTCATCAACTTACTCAGAAAATTCTGGTCCAAATCAACATTGTTTGCATTTTTATTTCCTGCTCCTGTGTCACAGAATCCTGGGCTTGCCATGTCTGCACCATCGATATTTACAGCTGGTATAATGTAAACATACATTGAGTCCAACATCTGAAAATAGTCAGTCATTGTTAAACTATCAAATTTTTAGATAGCATAAACTTTTTTTAGATAGCATAAAATTATCTATTATGAAAGTGCTTCTCATAATCCTACCAAGTCACTGACACTTAGACAACCAGTTCATGGCATAAATCTTTGAAGGTCAAATTAAAAAAGTCTTGTGCATGACCTGGTTGGGATTTAAACATTGAACCTCTTGCCCCTAAGACAGATACCTTCATCACTGTGCCACTGGCAAATCAAAATGTCACAAAATATTTCGAATTTTTTGGTAGATATTTTTTCAAGCGGAAAATAGAGAAAGGACTTTTTTCATCTCCAGACCACAATCTCTATCAAGTCAATAAGTTTATTCGGCATTAAGGACAAGATCTCACAGCTTCGTAAGAAGTTAGCTAGATTAAAATATTTGTACAATTTCAGGCTGTTGGTTCTCTTACACTGTACTTAAAGTAATTTAAGCCATTTAATGTAAACAATTAATAATTAGAACCCTTGGTCTATCATTGACTTATTCATAGTTTGTTTTGTTTATTTTCTAATAATCAACAACTTCTATGTTGACTGATTTGTAGGTAAGTCTCCTGCTTCACATATAAGATTACTATAAGGGAGTCCATTACTACAAAGATAAACTTCATGAAATCACCTACAATAAGTTTATAAAACAGTCCACTGCTTAAAAGACAAGTTAGAAAAGATCTTAAAGCCTTACAAATTTATAAATCTTAAAACAATATACAATAATCACACACAAACATTTTCTGAATCGTTAACTGACCTCTTTTATGAAATCATCTTGGTACTGTGTACACAAATGCTGTGATAGAAGCAATAGCATCTGCCTAGATACCATCTCATCCCCGTGTACACCACCAACAAACATCATGGAGGAAGGTAGACGTCCTCTCACGTGTCCTTTACCTACACGCAACATCCAGATTGTCTTCCCTTGACTGCTCTGTCCAATACTGAGTTAGCGAAGAAATGTAAAAAAAACAGTCAATATCTCTACACTTAAAGTCATTTACAAAATTTATAAAAAAGATCCATATAATACATAGATTCAGCACTTTCAAATAAGGTGCTATGATACTCAAAGCATAGAAATTGTTTTTTAATTTTTAATTTTTAATACATGAAAAACTAGAAACATGAGAACTCATATGCAAATCTGACACTATGTAAAATAAAACATGTCCTTATTGTACCATGTCAGCACACTTAAATACAACTTTATCAAAATATGTATAGAAAAACATTGAGAACATTAAATTACTGCCTGGATTGCAATCAATAATACGCTTTAACAGATTTAGGTAAAGATTGTACACAATTGTGTGGTGCGCCAAGTTTATTAGTGAACACACCATGTACAAAAGGTTCCTGCCAGGCGAAAGGTGAGCAAGCATCCTGTTTTGGTCGTGTTCATTAAAAGAGTTTGCATCAGTGTTGAATGCGGAAGAACTTCTGATATTGTGATGGTGGAATTTTTTTTTTACCAAATAATGATAGAGAAATACTTTAAAATGTCCTTTACTCAGTCAATTGTTAACAGATATTGCTGGAACTAAATAGGATTCTTTATTGTGTTGATAAAGAACAACGTACTACATTTAACATCTATTGGTTGTACATTTTTTTAGTTATGGTGTCGGATAATAAACTTGCCTATTGCCATCGAACATGTGACACCAATGACAAAAATTGTGCATTCAGATACTAAGCTATTTTAACTATAGCATGTCAAAGAATTAGAATGAATAAATAATATCAATACAGTTTTAAGAGTTACATTTTGTTAGCCATTGATACACAAGGAGGTTAAACAATAACTTGACAGGTTCCTGAATAGGTGTGTTGGTCTCTTTTGTCTGCCACCAGCTCAGACAAAGTCAACTTCTATCAGTTGATTATTGTTCTAGGATTGACTTTGACTGTTTAACACTATTATGTTTCTGTCATACACTTCCCCTTTTACCAAGCTGTAAGATAATCTTACTTCAGAAAGAACTCTTATATGTAGACTACTATTATAACAGTAGGTTAAGGTATGAATTTTTTATTTTTTATATTTACCAGTGTGGCCTTGATGGCTGCACCTTTTTCAATTCCAAACAACCAAGTGATCTTTAACATGTGCAACTTGCACGCAGGACTTACATTTTATTGTCTGATCCTGACAACATTCATGGCACATACAAACTAATTCTGCATGTGCTGTAAGCAATGCCACCACTAAACAAGATGGTAATTTTTTTTACTTTTTAACAAGAGGTCAAATAAAAATTGTCTACCCAACAGCAAAGATTGAACAAAGAACCTCTGGTCTCCCTTGGTTATTGGTCTATCATCTCAGGGGACGTTTATTAGCCTAATATAGCGAATGATTCAGTGAATACTGTCTCTATAATGCCTCCTGTACATTTGCTTGATATTGTGATGGTGAAATTTTCTTTTTTACCAAATAATGATAGAGAAATACTTTAAAATGTCGTTTACTCAGTCAATTGTTAACAGATATTGCTGATATACCAAACTGATTCCCCTAATCCCATGACTAATGAAGGTCCCCTAAATGTATCTACAATTGTGCCCCTCACTGACTAATGAAGGTCCCCTAAATGTATCTACAATTGTGCCCCTCACTGACTAATGAAGGACCCCTAAATGTATCTACAATTGTGCCCCTCACTGACTTATGAAGGTCCCCTATATGTATCTACAATTGTGCCCCTCACTGACCTTGTTAACCTTGTGACATTGGGACAGATAGTTGACAGGTTCCTCAGCATGGACGTCATGGTGTTGTAGTCATGGTATTTAATATCACTCATTGACTCCTTCTTGAGGACAATAGTGATGGGACTGGGAGTGTTCTTGGTCACCATGATGTTACGAGTCACAGAGTTGTAGCCTGGTGGTGGTTCAATGATCATAATAATACATGACATTTATATAGCGTATTTCCAGACCTTACAGGCTTACTCGATACACTTTACATGATACTATTACCCCGACAGACCAAACAAAGAAATACATGTACATTCAGATTATTCTAATGTCCAGATGATCAAAGAAAATATTATTGAAAAGATAAGTCTAGAATTTCAAAAAACAGTTTTGCAACACAAGTAAATCTGTTTTTAGCTAGCACATCATTCTTTGATGTTGTTTACTTCACCGCTGTAATTCTCAAGTAAAAAAGATCATGTTATTTCACAAAAATGCAGCAATCACACTAATTTATTTGTTTTGCTTGACCACTGCAAACCACAAAAATGCAACTTGATCTAGAGCAAACTACAAAAACCTAATTTTGTTAGTGACTCTTTTACACACTTATGATTAGAACACTTTATTGCCTCCCTTCCCCTTAAGGGAGGCCACTATTAAACTTGAGAGGGGATGATATCATAGATACTGCTAGATTGTCAGTTTATAAACAAATGGTGGTGGGTGAAAATACCCAAATACAAGCCAAATAAGCAATATCAAAAAGGTTACTATTGCTATATGGGGGACTTTTTCTAAAATGTTTATCCACTTATCAAAATGTCATTAAGAACATGCAATTACCTTTTTCCAAGACACTCTAAGTTCTATCTAAATATTTTATTATTTCATCACCAAATTCTAGTTAACTTAAAAACCTATATTAAATTGTCATCTATACCAAGTATTATAAAAAGCAGACGCAACTGCCTTTGTAATTTTACCTGTAGCAGAGATAGTTACTGAATGAAGTCCTGCGGCTGCCAGGAGGAAGAAAGATGCAGATGACTTATCTCTCTTCTGTCTGTTGTCCAGTTGTAAACTGAAAGAAGTAATGGCTTCTCCTTTCTCATTGGTTACTTTGCCTTCAATACCTACAAATAGTAGAAATAAAGTACTTTGTCAGAAATAATGTCTTTAAAAAATGTTCTCAAACAACTATCATCAAAGTAATGTTATCTCAAACAACTATCATCACAAAGTAATGTTATCTCAAACAACTATCATCAAAGTAATGTTATCTCAAACAACTATCATCAAAGTAATGTTATCTCAAACAACTATCATCAAAGTAATGTTATCTCAAACAACTATCATCAAAGTAATGTTATCTCAAACAACTATCATCAAAGTAATGTTATCTCAAACAACTATCATCAAAGTAATGTTATCTC
>JAUUEB010156340.1:0-14356 GCA_032362205.1 Clione limacina
TATATTCTATGATGTATTGCCTCTCTACTATTTTATTCTAATTATCATATCATATTTGTCCTATGTATTTCAGGTTTGTAATATTGATATGCTCGTTTTTCAACATACGAAAATAAACTTCTACTTGAACTTTAAATTGAAGAATTTAAAACCTTTTAACACAAAGCATCCAGTCAAGCACCGACGTTTTTAAGGGTAAATAATATGACGTTTTCAAGACTTTTTTAAAATCAAACGTTATTTGGGGATATTAGAATGTAGCCCAACCTAATAACCCGAAATCCAGTTTTATTGTATTACTTGAAAGTACTTGAAAGAAAAATAACATTTAGTATTTCTATTTGCCTTGACGTACTAGTTCTTATTCGAGATATTTATCCGTTTTAACTAAGAACATGCAATTGTTTTTGTCCTTGGTGATTTTAAAGACTCCTGTTTTATGACTAATATAAGTAATTAAATTACGTCTATAGGGACAATATATAAGGAAACTAGGCCAATGCAAATAAACCCCTAGATAAATTGGGTTTAATGTTGATTGAAAGTAATGGGTTATGTTGAGTTCCTACGTATTTCATGAAGCAAATCACTTCACACCTTCAGTCAGACACCGTGGTTTGTGTGACTTTGACATGTGACTACGACTGTTTAGTTAATAAACTTATGACTCAAACACTTACTATTTTACGTTGTCGAGCTCTACTAACAATACAAGTTTTCTATAGGCTAAAATGAGTGATGGATGATTTTTGAATAATTATAACGAAGAAATATATGGAACAGGAATTTAACATATCCCCCATCCTTGAAAACGTTTTGATAATGATATACGGCTCTTGTTAAAACAAAGTTCACACTGACTCTCATTTCATGATAATAAACGGACCAGTGCAGTAAACCGAGCTTTTCCGTTTCCGTAGAGAATCGAGTACATGTATTTCCTTTGAGTTATGTGTATCGACGTTTTTTAGAGTTACATGATAGGGGTCCATGACAATATTATTTTGCAAGGGGATCTAGACGAATAGATATAGAAACAATATTTAATTAAATGCAGTGTCAATTAGCAATCATCCTGATCATAGATAGTGGCGCGAATCATGTGGCGCTGGTCGGATTCGAACCAGGGCCATGTCGCATGTAAGACGGGGGACGATGCTACCAGGGAACCACAAGTCATTATATTTATTTATTAAAATGAAAAAAAACCATCAAGCTAAACAATTATCACAGCCTCTGCAATGAGTGGTGGGGTGGTGTGGGAGTCTCGAGAACAGGAAGTAGCGGGTTGAACCATACTTTGGTCATAATTATATAAATAGCTTTACTTTATAAAGCTGATATTTGATATTTGGTCAAATCTGAAGCTTACATGAAAGGATCTATGCTAAAAACACGACCGTGGCGGTTATGTGTGTCTGTACGGATCGTTCAACCTGGACGGAATTAACTTGGTCGAGATCAAACCTGTTATGAGTATTTATACTGAGTACTGATATTGCGTTATAGCCTCATTGGCGCTGAACATTAAGATACGACAATTTTTGATTTTGACCTTATCAGTGGAAACAATGGGCCATTATGACGTCACGATCAGACTGGATCTCATAACTCGAGAACTTATAGTCGTACCATAGAAAAAAAATACATATTTTGTAATCGTCTCGACAACACCTTTCATTTGCAACCAGTCTCGATCCATTCTGAGCCTGTTGGTTTTTTACCATTGGTCAGCCCTAGTGGTCAGTTTGTTCAGGATGATTTTTTGGCAAAGACAAAATTGTGTGTTTGTATACCCTAAAGATCAATAAAAATCAAGTCCGGTTGAGTCATTGGGGGTGCAGAGAAACCCCTCATCCCCACTAGTAATAAGCCCGTCACCGCCTGTCAGTGATGTGAACTGAAGCCTTCATCAACTCAGGGCCTGATTAGAGTCGTTTTTTTTCAATAACGTAAGGTAGCCCAGGCTAGTCAAAACCTCTGAGACATTTTAAGAATCGCGTTTTTTTGCTAAGTTCACCCTGGAATCAAAGGACTACTTTTCGGTATTCTATGAAATAGGGAATATAAGCTTTTTTCTGTTTCTTGTATTCGACTTAAACGTTATCAAATTTAAACCAGTATTCTTTGGATTCATTTTCTGTTTTTAGTTCTCAATTATAGTGTATCTATTCTTCCAGCAGTCTTTTCTATCACATAAGACATAGGTTCGTGAAAATCCGCCTTAAAGACGTAGTTGATCGTTTAAACTTTAAAAGGACAATATAATGTATATATATTCTTTATAATATATTCGAACCCTGGTAATGTTTTTGTTGAGTAATATTTGAATGTATAAATATCTGCTTAAACATGTCTTTAGTGTTTTAAACAAAACTTATCATTTGACTGTTTCTATGGTTTCAGAAAGCAATATTTTTCATTGAGAATGTGAATTGTTTTCTATAAATAGACTAGTGAAAATGAATGTATCGATGTCAGTAGACAGATTTGACCAAAGAATTAAAAGATGCGTACTATCTAAAATTGTTGTTTTTGTTATTCTCATTACGTGAAAATTAACCAATATTATAATGCACTATATCATAAGAAAAGCACACTTTGAAACAGTGGTGTATACAAAAACAGTCCAGTCATATAACTTCTTTGTTTAAATTTGTCTAACGAAGCAAGTTACATGAAATATGTATGCCATTTTTATCTTACTTCTATTCAAACTTGTGTTGGTTTTATCCCGCAATTGTGTAACTTTTTGTTCAGATGAGCTAAAGTATGTTTGTAAACAAGACAACAAGCAAAAGATAAAGCTGAGATTTAGTAAATCATATACATTTCTTCCAATGCAACAAAACCAGGAATATTTCCAAACAACACTTGAAGACTCTAGAAGAATTTGATTATTGTTTTAATCAAAAAGATTTAACTCGCAAAATATGAACATGCAAAGTGTATCTGTTAAATGGTAAAGACAAATCAAATGCCTTTATGAAATTTTAAAACCTAGAATTGAATAACTCCTAATTGGCTTGTCTAGAACACAACATCCGACATCGGTGGTAATGTTTCCACTCTAGAAATAGCTGCCAAATTCTGCTCCTCTAATTTCGTGTTCACCACTTCACCGACATTAGCTCTTGGTGTGGATGTAAATGCAGTTCTAAAGCTGATGTTACGGGCGGAAGTAGACTGATCTAACTCTGGAAAGTCATCATGATTATATTCACGAGGTGAAACCTCTCCGTGGTCGGAATGCACGTGGTTAACAATTTTGAATTGTGAACTGTCGTCTGCAACCGTTAGTTCAGGGTTGTTCTTGTTCGACCGATCTTTACTCCTACGTCTCATCATGCTTACGAATGTGACAGGCTCACAACTAGTGTCAGGGTCGAAGGATGTGTTCTTGTTTGCTACATAATGAACCTCGACTTGGACCAATGCAGAGCTGTCATCTTTGGTTTTTGTGGAAACCTTTTGAGTTAAAAAAAAATAAAGTATGGGTGACAATTTGAAAACCAATATCTAACAATTTGCAAAACATCTTTTTTCCATTATGCATACTGTATTTGTTAATGATTCGACGTATTTTTCAACGCCCCCCATTAATGTGTTTATAGTATACATCTAGTACTATATAATACACCAAAAGATTTATTGCACTAATGATACCAAAGATTATTACTCTTATTTTATTATATATATGTAACGAATTGATTTAAAGTATGCAGTTTAAAAGAACACTTTGTCAATTTGAGCCTTAGTACAATATGTTGCAGGAGAAACAAATGAAATTTAATTAGAGCTTGCTAATTTACATCAAATTGTGAAGGGGAAACACATAGAACACTTTAAAAGAGCAAAGATGTCAGTAAGAGTGGTTAGATGAGGTAATGCTTGAGTAAGAATGTCAGATGAAGCCAGTGCGTTCAATACATTTATAGCAAATATAGGGCGTGAATGCCATAAAATGCCTAAAGGTTCTGCCAAAAAGATTGATACTATTATTCTGTTACATAGTCATGTGTATTGTCATCTTCACAGAGGGATCTGTCAAATTAATGTACTAAGTTAGGTTCACATTGCTATCAACCATTGGCAAGCGCCCAAGTTACAAGGACACCAGCAATTCTAGTATGTGCAAGGGTATCAACGCGATATTGTGTACAAAACTAACACTGTTCTACTACTGGATGTTCTGTTTTGGACTTGCTGTTGACTGTGACAATGGGAGATAAGCAAATTATCTTGCAAATGAACCGTTGACTGCAGACGATATGACCACAAATTCGCTATTTCTTCTGGCCCTTACCAAATTATTATTGACAGTAACCAAGAACCAAACACTTTCACCTCTGACATCATTGTACAAAAGATATCCAGAGAGGGCAATATTTTAATAGTAATCATAACGGACCACCCACTATATTTAAAATCAAGATCACCTTGAAATAATAAGCTGTGAAATAGTGAAGGAAACATTAAGGAGGAGGGGGCATAATATAGTCTTACCCTGAATGCGAAGATACAAGCTCTGACCCAAGTGTGACCGCGCACTTGAACAAAAAGAGCTTTAGACAGTTACACGGAGACCTTGATTGAACAGACACTGCTTCTCTACTTATCTTTACTTACAATGATATATCAACGATAAGATAGTCAGTATGCATATGGATGCCCAAAAGATTTAGATAACGAAGTCCTGACAATGAACAGCAAAACTGACAAACATTGTGAGTTTGAAAAATAATGTTAACGAAGCTGCCAATGATTTTGCTTGTCCGTATGTAAATATGACAAGAAACTGTGCTTGAGAAACAAAAAGTTCAACACGTCTGAACATTTTAAAAGCAATTAGTTTGGGGTTTTCTACAAAGGATATCAAGACTTAGAAGAGAAGAAGGCATGACAAAGTGCCATATTTTCCATAATTATAAATTATACAAGTGAAAGTCTCTAAATCCAAGTGATTAGTAATTCTGAAACAATTGTTTGAATCGCATAATATAAACATGCAAAGTTTATCTGTCAAATGGTATAGAAAATTGAAATACCTTTTTAGTAATTTAAAATTATTAAGAACTTGCAAACCTACAAACTGGCCACTCATTCCGAATAATGACAATGCGCCTACCAACTTATGAAGGACAGCATGCCACACTGATCAGTGCGATTCATCGACTACATACAAACTCGGCAAGTAGATGTGCCAGGTGCTGAGTGCTCCACTGATCATCACTTTGTACGCTCCAAGCTTAGACTCAAGTACAAACCGAAGCAGAAAAAGAAATTTACGTCCAGCAAGAAAATACGTGTCTCTCTCCTACTGACCAAAGAAACCAGAGAATAGCTCCAGAAACGTATGCAAGCTCCAGGCATTACAGAAACGATCAGAAACAATACTTCAGAACATACGTTCGGTCATAGAAAAAGTGGTGGTTACAAGCCGCAAAATAGTCACAAAGTTGGGTCAATGCGGGAAACATAGCAGGCTTTTACAAGTACCTCAAAGAAATATACGACTCTTCGTATCAAACCCAGAGCCTTCTTCACAGCTCTGATGGTAAAGGTCTACTTTCATACAAGGAATCAATCCTTAAACGTTGGTCATGCTGTTCTGTGCAGAATACAGCTTTAAACAAAATTGAACAGAAACCACCAATGACTAAATTGGACCAACCTTCTAGCCTCAATGAACTAGGAAAAGAATTCACTCAGCTTAAAACTGGGAAGGCTGCTGGCATCGCTGGGGTCCTGCCAGAGGTATGGAAACATGGGGGCCCAGAACTACACAACTCCTTGGCCTTCTTGTCCTTTGTTCGAAGCAGAGCAAGTTGCCACAAAACGTCAGGGATGCAGTTATCATCACATTCTACAAGAACAAGGGTGTAAAGTCAGACTGTTCAAACTATCATGACTCTTCTTTCCATATTCTCTTACCAGATTGGTAACATCAGATACAACAGACATCGTTTTTGTGCTGTGACGGATTCAGGAGAATTGTCATTAGCAGAAAAAGCACTGTACATGACCTTTGTCGGCTTGACCAAGGCCTTTGACACAGTGAGCAGGAAGGGATTATGGGAAATTTTAGAAAGAACAGGCTTGCAACAAAATTGTTTTCCATGATTGTACAGCTTTATAAGTATCAGCAAGGTCAAGTAAGACATGCACAAGACATTTCTACACCCTTCTCTATTAAAAATGGTATAAAGCAAAGCTGCATCCTTGCCCCCAAGCCGTTTTCAATTTTCTGCAGTGTGATGCTGAAAAAGACTAACATCATTCTAGATGTAGACGGTGTCTACATCTTCTTCCGAACAGACCGCAGCATCTTCAAAATTTGACCCCTGAAATACCTGACTTCATATCAGCTAAATCGTGAACTCCTGTTTGCAGATGACGCCGTCTTCATTATTCACTCAGAGGCAACTCGTTTTGCTGAGATTTCTGAACTGTTAGGTCTAGTGATAAGCCTTTCAAAGACCAAGGTTCTCTACCAAACAGCTCCATGCAACAGCTTCGTTGCTTCTCACATTGACATAAATGGAAAGAAACTGAACTCTGTCCTGAATTTCACCTACCTTCGTAGTGCAATATCATCAGATGCTTTGATGGACAGAGACATTGACAGCCGGCTTGTTAAGACAAACATGGCTTTCGGCATATTGTATCAGCGTGTTTGGAACTGTCGCAGTATCAAGAGAACAACAGAAAAGAGGGTCTTAGGAACAGCTGTTTTGCCAACTTTGCTCTTTGGTGCAGAGTCTTTGGTGCTCAATCGCCTACACATCTGTCTGCTGGAACGTTTTCAACGGCGCTGTCTCTTTATCATACTCAACATCAAATGGGACGACTACATTACCAACATTGAGGTCATCAAACGTGCTTAATCCATCCGAATCGAGGCATGTTTGCTAAGGATCCATCTGCATTAGGCTGGCCGCGTCGCCAGGAAAAAGACTACTGACTCTCAAAGATAGTCCGTTTCGGAGAGCTAGCATTGAGCCATCGTGTTACTGGAGGACATACAAGAGATACAAGGTAACCCTCAACACATCTCTAACATCAGGTGGCATTGGAATTAATAAATGTCAATCATTAGTCAAAGACCGTGATTCATGGCGTCACTGGGTCAAAGGAGCTACTCCACTATTTGAGTCAAACCACAGATCCAAGAAAAGAGACAGCATCGTAAGAATGCAGTGTCAAACCTATCGGACTTGACTGTTGCCTTCCTTTGCAGCCGCTGTGGTACGATCTGCCTCTCATGTATTGGCCGTAACGATTTGACACTCTGTGAAGACGTAGCATACTTAACGGCTTGCTAATTGAATAAAACAGCCTTTTTGTGCTCATGATACATTATCTTTGCTTATTGGACAACGTTATTATAACCAACTATCAATTGCACACCATTTTTACGTTCGTAGTATTTGTATCTCTCTCTCATGTTACGTCACTTTTTTTTGCTACAGCTGTCTTTCATAGTAGCATACCTTTCATTGTTGTGCTACTTTATAAGAAACAGTGATTGCCTTATGATGTATGAGAGTAACTGTGAATAAAGAAGCGTTGCAATAAAGAGATGAAAATTGGGCAAACTGGGAAGAATTGAAGAAGATATATCCATATTCGCCCCCCCCCCCCCCGTTCACTTCTATCTGTTTGATGACCCTTTTTTGATAAGAATTAGACATATTCCTATGAAAGGATCATAGCACATTCTTATCTTAGACACTTAAAACGAAGATTAAAGAAGTGATTAAAATGTGTAACCATGGCTACGTACCTTCTTTTTCTTGGCCTTCAGCACTTGATCGTCATTATCAGAAACTACACCGTTCTGATCAACCTCGTCGCCATGAACATACACAAAACTATTCGCTGTTGCAGAAATCGAATTTGTTTTGCGTTCTCCCATTTCATCCCGTGGTGTGACCTGACCATAGAAGCATTCTGACGATTGTTCGAATGAATTTGTTTCCTCGTTTTTTTCTAATGTTGAGCCCTTATCTGGGGTTAAAACTTCTTCTGTCTCTGGATCGAGAAAACTCACTTGCTTGACTCGATTGTTGCTTGAGTTCAGTTTACTTTCCACATGTGTACCTTTTTCATTTCTATTTTCAAATTTGTTAATCTCACTCAAAGGTTCATGTTTCACACAATTATGGTATTTCTTTTCTGCTATTACCCTCTTTGTATTGTCTTTCATATTATCATACGGAATGAAATCATTTTCATTAGGCAGAGAATGATGTTCATTCGAAGTATCGTTTGAATTGTTAAAGTCTAAGAAATCTTGACTGACTTTGTTCTTTCTAGCAGAACAGAGGGTAGAATCCTTTGGGTAATCCTCATCGGTAGGGATCCTGAATCGTCCGGTCTCTACTTCATACACAGCGACCTTTTGAAGTTGTGTAATCTTATTTGGCTTCGGTAAGTCGACATTGTTGTTGTTTAAAAGACAACCGTTGTGTGAAAACTGTGAGGAAATGAAGTTTTGTGTCCCGTTTTGTGACATTAAATGAGTATTTATGTTGGACACATCGAGCCGTGATGATGGACTGGAGCAGTACCGGTTCCCCGTTAAGAAATCACCGTAGATCATGCAATTGTGAGGGAAGTAACTACTCTGGGTATGAGAGTTTTCATGATTCTCTCCCCTTGTATGATTGCCAGTATATTGAACAAGAACGTGGTCAACAATGTTGTCATTTCCTTTCCGTATGCTGCCATTTGCAATGAACTTATCTTGTGGATTTAGTTGATTGATGATTCTTGGACTGGGAAATAGAATGATGATAGGTTATTAGAAGTTGTATATGTTGTGAGTTACAGTGGTATCTTGTTACTTGTTTGTAAATAAAATAAAATATAGTTTTAAAACAAAGAACTATACAGACAGTTTACTGAGTTGAGGAAAAGTAAGTGTGATTAGATAACTACATACTTTAGGAGAAAATGAATATATGTTTAATATAACCCACACAAACAATCTAAGTACCTGATATGTAAATATATTTATATATATTTGTAGAGCCTTATTGTATTGTGTCCAACTTCTGTATAATCGGTTAAGAAGAAGTAAAAAGAAGTACATTTCATTTTATGTGTCGGGCCAAATGATAAAAGTGAGTCATAATTCAAGATGGTGATTATCGGTATTTTAGTTTGTTGGTGTGAAAACCATCAAAATTTAGACACGCTTAACATGTTTCATGTATATTTAAAGGCAGCACATCCGTCTTTTGTGCTGACTTAAGCGATAACTTGTCAATATTTGATTTATGACCTTTGGAAGGTTTTTGTAAAAGTAAAGATACATGATTTTCTCATCAAGTATCCAATTAAATAAGTAATTCGATGGTTTCTTCTTTGAGCTTAAAGATGATATTAACCCATTTTAAGATTCTAACATTATTGACAATGTTGCTTTTTGTGATTTTTATTCTTTATCAAATGTACTTACAACTTCACCTTATCTCATTGATGGAAAAATTGGATTTACATTTTGACATGCCGACAAACTTTTAACTTTGGTTAGAGAGTATATAACTGCGTTCAATGAGTAAGATGCATTGCATCAGCAGCAGTGCTGTGCAATCTAGCGGACAATCTTGCTATTTTCGTAATCCCGCAATGTTGTCTAGTAATCCAATCCAATTACAGTGGATGAAAAATATACTACAAAGATTTTAATTGTCATTTTTATATGTAATAAAATGGTGTTTCAACAGGCGCGTAGCCAGGGGCATAGGGGAATGACCCCACCCCCCATTTCAATCCAAAAAGCTCTACATTTGCACAATGTTTTACTCAATTGCTAAATTTCATATGAGATTCAAAGTTCCCTACATTTGCACTATTTATAATTAATCTCAAAAGTTGCCCCGCCATTTCAAAATCATGGCTACGCGCCTGGTTTCAAAGATTTTAATAGATCCTCTAAATTGCTCCAAAATGCACCATTTAACTTCCATTTCAAAAAAGTCCATGAGGTGGAGGTGCATTCCTCTTGTCGTCATGAAAGAAAAACATATATTGCTGCCGAAGAAACCACGAGAGTATTAATATTTGTCTTGTCCGCCTGCTTGCAAAAGTTTCTTTCGATGCATGATATTTTGTATTTTATCTAGATATTCATGAAAATATGATTCTTTAATCAAGCAATATGATGAGCATTAAATAATGTTATTTGGTGTTTGAACTCTTAAAAGTATATATATAATACATTCCATTCTTTTACATCAAGTACTAAGAACATATAAATGTTATAATTTTTATTACGAAAGTTAACTATATAACAAATAATGCACTCCAAAAATATATGATATTTTTTTCCAAAAAACCAATCCATCGGATTATTGAAAAAAATTATAACCCAAAATCTAACCAGATTACCCAAAACAAATACTCTAATCCAATCCGATACGGAATTTCAGTAATCCGCAGAGCACTGATAAGCAGTCAGAATTTATTCAAAATAAAAACATGACATTAACTGGATCATAACAGCATTGCTCACTAAACGAGTTCACCCAAACTGCCCATGCACTTCCGGTTTAACTACTGTTTGAAGTAGGTAGGATTAGTTTCTGTCCAGCTGCGTGAGTGCGGCTTTTGTTGCCTATTTAAAATCTTCTGCATTGCTTTGAAATAGGAATTGATGAATTTTAGCACAAACAATTGTTTCTCGTACTGAATAGCTGAGAATTACTTATCGAATAAAAGAACAAAAACGCAAAGTGCATGTCCTTCGAAATGCTTTTCTTTCTCCGCACCGCACACTTTCTCTGCACACGTCAAAGAGCTCATTATTTAATGACCTTAATATTCAAGGTCCAAATTTATGTTTTATCATCAGTTAGGATTCTCAATAAACGACCCGAATTTCATTGTCAACGCATTGGAGAAACTGAAGCGAGCAACATTTTGTCGCTGCCTGATCGCTTCTTTGCAATGTAATTCATGACTACGGGCCATAGTGATATACTGTCGCCTGTATTAACATCCTTCCTCCGCATCCCCCATCATAGGACAACAATATTTTACAGACTTTATCCGACAGTTTTGAAGCGTTTATGTCATTTCATAAAATATCTCAAACAGTGTTTATATTATAGGCTACCAAAACTTATTTATTGAACAAAATAGTGCATATTTTTGTTTTTAACCATTCATATCAAGAAATGGAAAATTTCATTTTCATGAAACAAATGTAAGACAGTAAATGGCAAGAAGTTAAGGTAGTTTACATTATGCATAGATTGATACATACGTGTAATTACCCAATATATAGCCGTCATATGCAGGGTTGTTATTGTCAGGTACTATTTGTTGTGATTGGTATGGCAAATAATTAGCCATGGTCCTCTTCTTTATCTTCTGTTCTTCACGGTAGCTGATTGAAAAAATATTAATTTTGTATAAGCCGTTGCAATTTTGAAATTGACAATAGGACATACACAGGGATTACAAATTTATAAAGTAAAAGTTCATTTGCATTGCTTGTTTGTTTAAATACCAATTTACTTAAACGTTGTGGGTATTATTGGTAACATTTTGTATAAGCAGTTGTAAATTTGAAATTGACAAATTCACAACTTTTAAACTTAAACGTTGTGGGCATTATTTATTTAATATGTGAAATTGCTGCCATGTAAAGTGTGAATCAAATATAAGACAGTAAAAGACGTGAAGAAAAACAGATGCAAAATTCATACAAACGTTTCCAAACGTTTCTATTTTTTTTTATTAATTACTTACTGAAGTATCCGGCCTTGTCCGGGAAAAAGGATAAACCAAATAAAGGAAAGAAAACACAAATTGACCTGGTCATCATGAAAAACGTTTTAACCCCCTTGTAGATGGAACAGAGAAAGAACTCAACCCCTGCAAAAATTAGGTGACATTATGCCCCCAAACCCGATTTAAAAGTTATAGATACGCTCCTGTATTCTACAAAAAATAAAGAAGCAGGGTTGCTGTAAACAAGGTTTTAAAACACTCTCTTGAATTAACAATTTGTGTCAGCTGTATGTGCACATAACGGAAACAGCAAATTCCGTTAATTTCGAGAGTATTTAAATGTTTAAACTGTTTTTGAACCAAAATACCAAAGGAAAATCAAAACATAATGGTGCGGGAGGCTTACAATTTTATCCATTTGAAAATGACGCGTTACAGCGAAAACATCCTAAAAAACAAACACAAAAAGTTCATTTCTTACACTTAATCAAATTACACCAAATGCTTAACTGCACGTCTGGGTATATCTAGAAATAAATTGCCATATTTTCTTGTCCATTGAACTGTGGCTGCTATCCCGCTGTATACATAACCACAAACAAACAAACAAACACATAATCAAACACACGTTTAATTTTATTATGTAGATTAATTCATAATCATTGATATTTCTGATGTCTCTTGTAACAGGTAACATATACATATAGTACATCTGATTAATTTTCTGAATATGTTTGTTTTATTTACCCGTCAGGAGATAACCAAGACTCTTATGCTATATAAATGTACTTACTTATAAATAGTACACGCCAACATCACAATGATCACAAAGAGTAGAACACACCCAACACCACCGGCAAATATAAGCCCTATTGCATCATCGCCTAGAGGCATGGCGTCCGGGGAATTTAAGCAGTATAATCAGCTTTTGAACTCTGTTAGTTTGGATTTAATGCGCTTATCGTTGTTGAGAACCAATAATGACTCTGACATGTTGACACTGAAATCAAAATGAAACAAGAATAAAAACAAATTGATTATCGGTATTTGAATGGGTACATTACTTAGTTTGGATACAAAAGGGTATTAGAATATGAATTTGTTTACTAAATTATGCACAGAACTGTTTTTAACTCCGTGACGCAACCTTGTTATTGCTTTGTTGTTCATGTTGGAAATGTTAAGGCCCTTGTGAATCAGGGGCAGATAATTAAATAGATATCTTCCTCATTTAATTGCTTTGGGAATTCGTTTCGCAAATCAACATAACTGACACCCCCACAAAAACTAGATGTTAACTATTATTAAATTCAGAATACCAACTAATAAATACTACTCTTATTTAATAAATACTAATTCAGCCTTATATTCCCATTTACTAATAAAAGAGTATTGTAAATGTAAAAAGATGTAGTATCGTATTTGATTATTCTATAAATAGAACAACTATACATAAATACGTTACTATAAATAATCGACTACATTTAATTTAGCTTTCGATTGAACATAGTTATTATCAAATAAAATCAGTTTAATCGTAATCATCAAATTAACAAAAGGATCGGTTGTTGGTTGTGCTGAATTTCGTAAGATGTCTATATGCCTAAACTTATTCCTAAATTATGACAGATTAGTAAAAAAAAAAGGCATCATATGTATTGTATACCTAGCAGAGTCAGCCCTTATTTTATGATTCAATATTTATTACGATCTGACCACTGGTCCTCATGCAAAAAACAAGGGTGACAAGACTATTTGCATCAAAATCAACGTTAATTACGACAAAGTCCATCAAGATTTCCAAATTCAGCTAAGACGACATTGCTTCTGTTCGATTTCATATTATTTATGAACACTCATATTATTGACTTATAATGAGTTCTAAAATTAAATAACGTTATAAATGGCAAACTAAGTTACCATTGATTTGTTTTCAATTTGAACAAGTTTCCTGCGTCATGATCCACGATCAGCAAGCTTGAACCTGGCAGTTTGTTCTCAACACGGGAGCAGTTTGCCCAGTTATACACCTTTTCCTTCTGGTGATATTCAATGACCAAATTTAGTGTAATTACACGACGTGTAAATAAGATCGAGGTCAGAGAATTTGTAGGGTTTTCCTAAATTCATTTTACGGGTATTTTGGATAAATGGTCAACATGACAAACACGTGATCTATAACACGTGTTCCCAGAAATTATATTTCAATTATGAAGTTAAAAAAAAATGACCACCACCTAATTATAAATATGATGAATCTGATTATTTAAGACGGGCCTTAATTAGATCTAGTGACTTCTTCACTTTGTTGTTACCCGACTTGAATGAATGTTTTTGCCCACATCAAACGACGCCACATCATTTTCAAAGAAACTCTAAAGGGTAAAATTGATGGAAAGCGACCAAGAGGTAGACCAAGAAAAACATGGACAGACAACAACTAGGAATGGTCTGGACGCAGTCTGACAGAATGCACTAGAATGACAGAAGGTCGTGATCTGTTGCGAAAAGTTTACCGTCAACCCCTTGAAAGGGAGGGCACACTAAAGTAAAGTAATGTAAAGTTACTACAGTCTAATCTTGTATCATGAGGTTCCATTAAACAAATGAA